>WIPJ01000486.1:534220-549947 GCA_018155075.1 Cassiopea andromeda
ACATCTTTTCGCTTTGTGAAACTTACACATTTATCCATTATTAAAAGGCACTAGTTCTTGAATGAACACAAATTTCGATGAACAGTAGTTAATTTCACAGCCTATTTCGTAAGCAAAGTTTGCGAGAGATTCAGTAATAGAGAATTATAACAATTTCCGTAGCAGGAAGAAGAGAAACATTCAAATCCTGTGAGAAAGTCAGACAATCAAACTCGGAAACCTGACAAAAGCCTTTTCTTAGTAGGTGGTAAAAGTTAACAAAACACCTTTTAAAAAGTGGGGGGGCCAATGAAGGGGCCAAAAATATTTCTGGAGGGGCCATGGCCCCTCCTGGCCCCCCCTTAGAAACGCCACTGCTTAAAGCCTCGAGTTCCCAACTTGTTATTTAGTTTTTGGCAGAGTTTTGGGAAACAGACAAGGTCAGCCTTTCAGCACCAAAAAATTCTCCTAAAGATGATCATTTCAACAATAAAACATACTAAATTGGAAGCTCTAACCTACTCTTTCTATCTCAGATGATTTTTAGAAAAAAATGTTGCTGCAAAGTGCTTTAACAGAGAAAGTAATGGAACACGAAGAGGCCTATGAACAAACTAGATATGGAAGAGAATCACTTTGAAGAATGCCTTCAGCAATTGAGATATTAACGCTTGGGTGAGACTCATGTTTAAGCAAAGATGTGGACTGTGGACAGCAAAGCAAAGTCCACAGTCCACAGAAGAAATAATTTCACCATTATCTGCAAAAAAGGGAACTACTTGTATAAACATGGCAAAATTAGTTGTCTATCTTTGCTGAGAGCCGAGGTTCTTTATCCAGAAGTAAAATGCGCTAAATTGCTATGATGAGCAAAAGAACAGAGCAAGAGTAAGCAGCTATTCACTGTATACTATGAGTAAATCATAGCAAAGAGTCTGTCGTCTGAGCAAAAGATCATAAAACAATACACGTTGTATTTCAGCAAGACTAGTAAGAATCAAGGGGAGCGGCCTAGCTCATGGAAAGTGTTGCAAGTGATTACTTTAAGCACATTGCTATGCAAGGTTTCACTTGCAAGATGAAACAAAATGCTTTAGTTTTGTAAACTTAAATGAAACAAATATTTTGAGGCTAAATGTTTTCCTTTATTTTAAGGTTTATGGCCATGTATTCTTTATCAAAGTTTTATACCTATGAAACTTTAGGCTTCCGACTGCAACACCTGCCAACTTTGTGCTTTATATTAATGAAAACCGAGAAAGGATGGTTATTCACGTCTCATTAACGGAAATTGCTCGAACTTACCACCTATGCATCCTGCAGCATAATCCACATAAAAGCTTGTGCGAAAACTATCTATTCTTTCTTTTGGTAACGAATCTTCTTGCTCAACAAATGACATGACCAAACGCAGCTCAACTTGAAACAATATTGCTGGTGATGTAAACTAGGTGATACTATATAGATCTTATTTCCAAGAATGAATTAAATCGCTTGTATTTCAATGGTCGGCAACTTAAGCCTTGTCATGTGATGGAGCTATCGATGATCTGAACGATTAATGCGGTGAAAATATCGTATTAAAAGTAACTTGAACAAAAACCGACAGTATTTGAATTTAACTTTCAATTTAATGATTGCTGGACGGAGGGGCAACACTTTCAATCACCTTTATGAGGAAAGTTGATTTGAAATAGTTAAGTACAAAGATATTTGCATCACAATTTATGATATATGAAAACGCGAAGTATAGCGCAGAGATCACGCCATATTGCCACTCACAACGTACTTAAATGAATTTTCCGCTAATTCCATGAAATGCACTGGATTCCTGTGTTTTACAGGTAGCAAAAGAGAGAAATTGCTCATAAATTACAACAGGAAGATATACAGTCCATGAAAACAAATAATACTGATTAAATATGTGTTACGAAACATAATTGTTATTTCTCACCAACTCTATAAATATCCATTAAATGTAAAAACTACTAACACTAAAAACATACGCAGCTTGGTTGCGAAAATATTACAGCAATGTAGTGCATTACTTAGCGAAATAAATGTGCTACTCAGCGAAATAAAGCAATATTTTTAAGCTAGGCCACTTCTATAGATACTAGTATACACTATCAAAAAAGCATGAAATGCAAATAAATCAGGATTTTCTAATCACAGTATTGCACTGAAACGTGAATTGCAAAAGTTAAAAGAACAATGTAGGTTATCACGGGTCCATAAGTAAGGTCCTTAGTTGTAGGTAGCTGGCAAATTTATCGAATTGCTTTCAGTTTTCATGTGCCATTGAGAAAACTGCGACAGATTGTTACAAACACAGCAATTCAATCAAAGAAGCAACTAGCAACTGCAATTGATGAAAAGAGATTTAATAAATAAAGGAAAAGCAATTTGGTATGAGCTTAGACTCTTCCCTCTTAAAGATTACAGAATTCCATTCCCGAAAACACAAGATCTTTGATGCATTACGGAACTGCACTATTATAGGTGTAGGAACTTGACAACACAGTGAGCAAGTACCTCACCTCAATTTTCACAAAGTTCTAGATAGATTCGCCCTTTAGCCAGCCTTTTTTGTTTGTGAGGGTGATCTGAATGCATGTTCCCGATTTTTGAATGCTTCCTACGTTCCTGGTAAATTCTGTGTGGTCCTTTCCTACACTGTGCGCCCTGATTGCAATATTGATGAGAAAATCATTAATTGTCGTTCTACATTCAATTACTAAAAGTTTCGCTATGTAGCGTCTTCTATTTACATGTGTTTTTAGTAGACATTTTTAGTATTCATTTCGGTTTGTAGCTGCTATCGATTTAAAGCATGTTTTATATTAGAATTAAAGGGTCTGTTAACACACTTAATAATTAAGTTGTTCTTTTGAACCCGCAAAGTTGGCTGACAAGACTTAAGGTACTGAACTAATTAGGTGATCTATTAATATACATCAAACTTATGTGGATGTTATTTTGAAGCAAACAAGATAGGAATCAGTTTTCACTTCTTATATAATTTCATAGAGAACAAGTACTTAGGACGTTCTTTTATGATATTCATTTTAGAGGGTATTTTGCAGGTCCACATCAGCTGTTCTGAGCTGACTTAGCCTAACCTGCGTTATCAAATAAATGTATCCTACCGAAAGAAAACGAACTAAAAGTTAAAATACATTTCATGCAGAGTAAATATACATTTCACGCAGAGTAAAAATACATTTCATGTTACGCCCCAACTGACCAATATCCCAGAACTAGTAACAAGCATATAATTAGTTTTCTACTTTTATGTTTAACCTAAGTAACCAATTTAATGGAAGCAAAGTTAAAATGACTTTGAATCCTCAAGGAGCAACAAAGCCAACTCAACCCCTGCGAATACAGCCGCATTTACTGGAAAAGCTCGCAATAAACAAACTGATATTCCTCGAAAGAAAACAGTATAACCATCGGACTTTATACTGGTTCTTATACAATCAGTGTAACTTCGATATTTTCCTACGGGGGCAAGACCTTCAGCCTGTATTTTCGATTTAATGACATCAGCTGGATATGAATAGACCCATGATGCAATTCCAGTTAATCCACCTGCAACTATCAGTTGGATTGCGTTTATATCTTTCAATGTTTGTCCTTTTTGTATCAAGGCATGACATAACGAAAAATAAACACCAAAATAGACCCCCAAACCAGGTACGTCTCGCAAAACTGTTGCCAAAAAACCTCGATAGCAACCAACTATTCCTTCAGTTTTGTATACTTTTCGCAAACAATCGAAAGTACCAGAGTAAATTTTGTTTTTCTTTTGCAGCTTCTGTCCTCGTCCCTGTATCTGGAGCTTGGTCTTCGCTAGTTCAACTGGTGTTATCACCAATATCTGAGCAGCACCAGCCATTGTCCCTGCAAGTATTTCAGTTTTCAGCCCAGGTTGCATGTACTTCACAGCATTTCCGTGTACACCAAACACTATTGCATTGATACCAGTGAGGCCTAACAATGGTGCAGTTAAGCCTTTGAAAAAGCCTGTCACCTAAGGAAAGCAGGTTGTAAATAACATTATAGCCAAACACATGACATAAGCCACAAGATATCTACACTCTATTTTTGGTAAGAACAATTTATAAGAACACAAGCCTGAAAATTGGTGGAAAATTACAAACAAATTTAAAACAAATTATGAACAAATTAAGAGCAAATTAAGAACAGATCTGAAGCTGAAGAACTACTGTAAAATTTATTTCTGGGCACATGGAACATGAAATACCCTTTCCTTGCTAGCCTGAGGAGAGTTGGCAGTCTTGTCATTTCTCCTCTTAGATTTTCACAAATTAGCTGTCCCTTGTTAAACTAGTTACTATGCTAACATCGTATATTCATAATTGTTTATAAACCTCTTTTAATAAAAACCATTGATACGCAAGAGAAACCAGCTCAGATGAAACATTTGGCTAATGGGCTCTCAATCAATCAAAAGATCCAATGTCGTTTCGCATAGTCCAATCTCTAGACTGCCTACACTCCACTAATCTCAGCACAATTAAGAACAATTCAACCTCACAATTCTGGGAAAAGTAAGAGCAGCCAGCCTGAACCTAACTTTTTACTAGTTCTTATAAACTGAGTGCTTTTTGTTTTTCTTTTCAACACACTTTCACATATTCCACTCTACATGAACAGTCAATTGTCATGAGCAAAAGTTTGTTGATCATATTCATAACTCCTACTTTCCTTCCAGAAATTAATATCCCTTGTGTTTACACTGCTATGATTCTAAAATACACTGCTTTTCACTTACCCCTTCCTTTCTAGCAATATTCAGTACACAATCCAATGCTCCTTTATATGTTTTCCTTGCTCCTTGTGTTTGAAGTCTAACCTAAATAAAGGCATTCTTGAATTCAAGTTAAGATTTGATTACTCTCAGGTGCCAAATAATTCTCCAACACCCCAGACCTTATTAGGACACCTCGTTTATTAATTTTAAGGAAATTTACCTTTTTATGAACCCTTCTTTTCATTTCCTTTCTGTGTTAGTACTATTCACACCCAATATTCAAGGCAAAATAGAGTGGTTCTGTATATATTTTAGTTCTATGCTTTATGACAACCTGTTTTTGTTCTTTCCATCATTTTCTAATCATTTAAAACCCATTTCTCAAATTCCAACTCCCCATTTATTTTGACTCCCCTATTTGGTACATTGTAGAATTTTTTGAACCCCGTGTTTATTGGAACCCCCCCATTTATTTGGCACTTGAGAGTATAGTAAGGAAGGTCACCCAATAACAAATGAAAGTTACCGGAAATCATAGAACAAAAATTACTTGAAAAATATTGTGTGAGAGCTCCTGCAATGTGATAATGATTTTGGATATTCCTATACATTCAGCATTTTCTATTGCAGATGATGAGTGATTGTAACTACTTTTCAAGGTATGAAGGAGCAATACTATAAACTTTGTCTGTATCATTATTCTACAAAAATGATAAAGACAAAGTCCACTTTCATGGTACAAACCTTTACAGTATCAAATGGATGTCCAACAAGCGTACCTGCAGCTCCTACAATTGACAAAAATAGCATCATAAGCAACCAGCAAATTCTGTGCTATGTTGAACAGCAAACTCTAAAATCACACCTAGAGAGTAAACTAAAACATCAGCTTCTTTTGAAACTTGTAAAGTCATTGAAGAAGGAAAAGAAGAATTGGCAAGATTAGTTGACCAAAGTCTAAAAAAATTGTTTATAAGAAAACCATACTTTCCCTGAGCCTCTCTTTTTCTCATAAACTTTTTCATATAAATATATATTTTTACCTGCCAAATACTTTGTTACCTCTAAAATATTCAGCAAGTTAATTCCCACTATAAGCTCTGATTTTTTCTTGAAAAACCACCATTGAGGCTAAACAATGCTGGCGGCAGCTGAGGCATTGATGTGCACTATGATCATTGAATGCATGGTGAATAACTTTGATGAATAGGGGTAATTCATGCAAGACCACTTGGGTGTTCACCAATAGAGCATCTATGCTAGCAAATGACAGCTCTACATTATTCACAAGAGTCCATTTGCCAACACAAAGTTGAATTATGCTTGTCCTCAATAAGCAATTGGTCACTCAATGGAATGTCAAAGTAACCAAGCAACTAAGTTACACAAAATCTTTCATAATTACTTCTTTTAGCAAATTCAATTTGTTTGCTGTATGACTATCTCACTGTACGTCAAAGACAAGTCAAAGACAGGCCATGTGTAACATGACCTAGCAGTTGGTGCTTTTGGCCGTAAATGTTACAAATTCTTGCTAAACACACAAAGTTTCAGCAACTTGAAAGCAATTCGGAGTGCCCCTCGCTTTCGAGGGGCTGAAGTCAGAGTCCAGTTGTTGTATGCAAAAAATGCTCTATCTTGCACTGCCAGATAATTTCGACTTGCACCAGGCCATCATAAGCTGCAGAATGTTCCTTGAAATGTAGGGGGTAGCTTATTACTGCAACGGTTGTAGCACAATCAAAACTTTCTATGGTTTCAGCGAGAGCTTCACAGAAGGTAGGGGCTATAGCCTCACTAGACCTCCTTCGCCGCTCATCATAAAAATAAATAAATAAACTATAAAAAACGATTGCTGCAGCGTTTTAAATAGCTTTTGAAGTAGGACTGAAGCTTCTTTGGGTGAGAGTCGCCAATCAAAAGCTTACCAAAAGTTTTATTTATCATATAATTTATCCAAGGACAAGTTGGCATTGCAAATTGAAAAGTCGCCGTTGGATGAGACGACCAACGCCTGATTGTGAAAACACTGTGCAGCCGAAACATTATTCAATAAATGCTGCAATTTAAGTCTTGCTCCTAGGCTTATGTGTTGTGACTAAACTGTTGTCAACAAAATTGCAAAAGGAGCAAAATAAAACAGAAGTCTGAACTCTACTGATACATACACGTGTATCAAAACACCAAGGACTGTGGTACGTGTATGTATAAATCCCTTCATTCATACGTATTCAGTTAACTAAAACAACGCGTTTTCCTTTTTTGAGTTAACCTTTTTCACAAAAGGAGTTGCGAAATCCGGCAACACCGCTAGAAATGTGGGTCTTCACTCATGAAATGAAGAACCGCGAAAATCTTACCTCCAATGCATCCCGCTATGAAGTCTATGAGAACTCCTTTTCTCAGAACAGCTTCTTTGACATGTTCATGGCTATGAAGGTGGAGAACATCTTCTAATTCTTGCCCAGCTGCGACCTCAGCCATAATTAGAGAAGAGCAAACTAAATTACTTCCATTTATCCCCCTCTGCTCTCTGCTACTGACTTCGTAATGTTCGAAGTACATTGAAAAGCCGGACCAATCTTACGCGGAACCCGCAGAAGTACTTACCAACATGCAAACTAAGTCATCTGAATTTGAAGATTTGAGACCATGACATCATATTCATTTGAGAAAAGTATTTTTTTAATTACATTGCTTGTCAATAGTATTCTTTTTGAAAGGTATAGGTAGAAAAGGGGGGAGGGGTGAATGTGTAAGTATGTATGCAGATTTGGATTGCTCTGAGGAGCGTATCTTTGCAGAAGCAGAGTGGAAGAACTTATTTTAATAACATAGCACATATGTAATTACGATGTCACTTGGTTGTAATTTCATTTTCATTTCAGTTAATTTATAAATTACAACTAAACGATGCAGAAGCTTTCCAATAACAAATGGACATGAAACGTCCTTTCCTACTTAACATGACGAGAATTGACAGCCATGACATTTTTTTTGATTTTGATAATGTGCTAAAATTGTCTATTTGTAATTCTTTATAAACTTCTTTCAATGAAAACGCTAATATGCAAGAGAGATCATCTTGGTTGTAACATTTGGCTCTCAATCAATCACAACATCCAATGTTGTCATGTACATTGTCTTTCTATGTATTTAGAAGGACCTGATTACGTGTTACTTTTTGTCCCGGTAGTCAGGACATCTCAGTAGCCGGGGCAACTTTATTACCCGGTATTACATGAGGTAGTAATGAGCATCCAATGGTTTCGAAAAGAATGTCAAACATTAGAAATGGCGCCGAATCAAGCAAAAGCAAGAATGTTCAACAAAAGTTTATGGTTTGTCAAGAATGCTTTGTTTACAATTTACTAGTCTAGCTTTCTTTTTGACCCTCTATTAAAAGCACGTAACCACTTTAACTATCCAAGCAAAAATCATTGTCTAGAAGGGAGCCTTGATGTGGAGAAAAATAAATCGGAAATAAATTTTATTGTTAATGGAAGGGTTCATACAAGATAAAAGCCGTTGATGCCTGTAATTTACTGGCATTTCTCCTAAGAAATTTGCCAACTAGTATCCCGGCAAAAAGGGCTGGTTTGCAGTAATTGAAATTACATGCACAACTTTTCATGCTAAACAGCCCGGTACCCGAGATATCTCGGATTGGTGAAACGGGGCATCTCGGTGCAAGGCCAAAAAGTTTCATGTAATATCAAAGCTCAATTACCATGTGATCATAGGATAAGTTGAGACGTCCCGAGTACCGAGATATCCCGACCAGCGGGACAAATAGTATCACGTAATCAGGCCTGAGTGACCTACACGCTACTAATTTAAGAACAAATTAAGAACAATTCAGCCTCAAAATTTGAGGAAAATTAAGAACAGCCAGTCTGAACCTCAATTTTACTGCTTCCTTTAAAAAAAGAGAGTGAGTCAGTGTTTTTTGGTCTGTTCCAAAATATGATTTCAAAATTTTCAAAGAACAGTTTTTAAAAATATGGTTGTCAAAATTTGACGTTCGGGATTGAAAATTTCGGACATCTTATCATTTTGCCTTAAAAATATGTGACCAAAATCTTAGGGGCTCTTAAGGAAGCAATATTCTAAAATGACTGTTTTTGTGTATTTGATCCTAGAAATCCTCAGTTGCCAATTTCGGTTATTTTTGTGAGTTGATGATAATCTTAAGTACATTAATCTCCGAAGTTTAATTCCAAGAGGACCTTAGGATGGAATATTCCTTCATAAAGTTGGGTCAAAGCTCAAAATAATTCAAGCTTGATTACTTCATTTACTCCTTTTTAAAATGAAATCTTGAATTGTGTAAGATTATAATAGCCCTTAGTTTCATAAGAATGAATAGAGCAAATAACTCAGAGCATCACAGGAAGAATTATTCAAAAGTAAAATTTATGATGATATAACCATCATTTACAGGATATGAACGTAAGATAAACGAAGTCATACAACTTGAAAAATATCGTTAACACAAGAGCTTAACGGCAATTAATATGGAAAATCTAACTTGTAGTAAAGTGCAAAACAGGAATGAAAACATCCACTCATATAAACAAAAAACAGACTACAGTTTGGCTTGAAAAATCTTTGATTTTCAAAGAAAAAGTCAAAGTTGCTTCTTATATTTCCTAATTTACAGTGGAATTTTGACTTTTTTATCTAGGAAATAAACCTGGCATTTAATTCCAGAGCCTACCGCCCGGAGAAAACAATCCACGTTGAAAATTATCTATATGTAAGAGTTAGCTTATTGAATCAAACTCTCAAGAAACTTTTATTTTCCTTTGATTATTGGAATATTTCTTCTGTTAATGTTCGTATATATGCATTATCCGGAGAATTTATGTATCGGCGTCTACGTTTAAACTTTTTACTTTATTTTAAAACAATTATAAATAAGATTGAACCTCAAATCAGTCACTCATTTGTTGATGCTTATACTATTTATATTACAAGCGTCACAAAACTTTTGTGGAATATTCTATTACTCAAAAGCTCCAAAAATCAATGTATCCTTTTTCTTACAAAAATTTAATGCATTACAGGGATAATGCATAAAGTTTGGTGAGCAGAAATGAAAAAATAACAGTCTCTATGTTTGATTTACAGAGAGGTTAATTTTTACTTGCAATTGGAATATCTCTTCCTACGATGCCTTTATTAATTCTATTTTGGAATGAACTAAAGGACATGGTACTTCGCTACTCTGCTACAAATTTTCAGAGCCTTAACTATCATAGATCTTAAATAATGGATGTTGGAATGTTTCATCATTTTTTCAGATGAAATAATTCCTCCTCAGAAGCTCCTAGCTATAGGGTTTCATATAATTTGCTGGGATGACATGAAAAGCTCGGGAATAAATATGAAATGTATCACCCTACATGTACAGCTTTGCATTACTCTCTCTGGCGATGGGCTCCTAAGATAAGGCATGTGTAAAGTTCATTTTGGGACAGTCTAAAAACAGTGACGTAATGCAAACGAAACACAATTTATAGATATCAAATTGCAGCAAGGGGTGGAGCATTTCCAATCCAAACCCTCTTTCAGTCCTATGAG
Organism: Cassiopea andromeda; assembly: GCA_018155075.1. NCBI lineage: Eukaryota > Metazoa > Cnidaria > Scyphozoa > Rhizostomeae > Cassiopeidae > Cassiopea > Cassiopea andromeda. The sequence goes on from WIPJ01000486.1 coordinate 544,566, forward strand.
AATAAAATCTTCAGTCTAACGTCTTTAAGCAGTAACTACTACTGAAGCAAGTTGATCGTGAAAATGGCACGTAATTTCATCAAATCAAGGTCACCAGCCAGATTGGTCCGCAATAACGTGCTATGATGTCATAATTATAAGACCTATGCTGTGGTAGCGTGAGGTATTGTTGATTGTCCTTCAGTGGCCCTTTGCGGCAATTACGCCAGGTTTGGTGAGTACTGCTATTATGTATAGACAGCTGGTGGTTTGTTTAAATTAAATGACATCAAAAGTAGGTATTTTGGATAGACGCAAATGACCATTTAACTAATACTTAAGCTGTATGACACAACGTGGAAGCCTCATTCAGTGATTATGCAACCATTTCAACAACCCGATTAGAGAAGCTACTTTGTATGGCATTTGAGTTTGTTATTGTGTTGTAGCTTCAATGTTAGAGAAGATTGTGTTTCCAAAAATGCATCAAACGGCGCAAACTGAGTAAGAGGATCGATATAAAATAAATTCTTCATACTTCATCCATAAAAATGAAGCAAGTTTTGCAGTGCAGCTGTACTTTGATTCAAAATTAAGAACAGATTTGATCTCAAAATTCCCACCTAAGTCAATGGAAGCCAAGCATGTGGGATTCGCTTAGAAGGTCTTTAGCTCTAAAGGTGCTAAGGCTTGATCATCCAGCAGTTGTATTGTATGGACTCGCTTCACTTGAGCAACTCGAAGGAATATAGCGTCTAGTTCAGGAACAAAAGGTTCAAATCTTGTTATTAGAACACTCGATGGTGAAGAAAAGGGCCAAAAGAATAACTTGTTCTCCATTGACGTTGACAAAGAATTTACTAAAACACCCTGGTTAACCAACTATGAACTCTGCGTGTGTATGCGTGCGTGCGTGCGTGCGTGCGTGCGTGCATGTGTGTGTGTGTGTGTGTGTGTGTGTGTGTTTGTGTGTGTGCTGCCCTTTCCTGTGGAGGTCTTCTGTATTTCGTTCGCTTCCTCTCGGGTAAATATTACTTGAATGAATAAAAATTCAAGCACAGATTGCATAACAACCATGCTCAATTATCTACAATACATTCAGGATATATCTTATTTTGTACCTTACATCACAGCGAAGGAGTAATAGATATACAGATAAATCCCCCATTCACCAGACTTTGACTTTTTCTTTTTGACGACTAAATTCAAACTCAACAATAAAATGTAGCAGCACTCATAAATTATCTTGCAGAGCTTAAATTTTGCTCATCATAAAGAAAAAGATCATCCACATCAAAGGAGATTATCACAACATGAAGGGAAAAAAGCTTCGTCCCGAAACCTGCCAAATACACACTTCTATCATACTTCTTGCTGAGCCTCAATATTCTTACACTCTTTTGGTTTTAAGTTTTAGAGAATTCTTACATCATTCTTAAATATCAAAGGTGTAGCTACGTCTGAAAATCAAATTTACACAAACCTCCGTTAATGTATTATTTTATCATAAAGCAAAATAAAAGTCGAGCAGAATAACACAATATTGTATCGATAGTGAAAAAGTAAAGCTGTAAGCAGTATTATAACTCAAATATACAAACACTCCGATTCTTGATGAAACTTGAACCTTGCATTTTTCTTAAGTTTGAGCAATGCTGAGCCTTAATTTTCTGCAAAACTTAATTTTTATAAATAAAATGTGCAAGCATGATGCAATTGTAGTCAGGGGCGTAGCCGAAAATTGGGTGCGGGAGGTGTCCCCCCAATATTTTACTTGCTAGCACATTCGCAGCAAAGCACTAGCGATCGTCAACATATCATTGTTGATAAAACTCAAGTTAAGTCCTCTTTGTCGGCAAATTAGGCTCGAACGAAGTATGTTTGTCAGCAAATTGTGTGTGCATCCCACCAAAAATCTTCTTTAGTACACCCCTGATTGTGGCTGTGTCAATGATTTGATATATTTTGTGTACTGGCAAAAGCTGGTGCCCCTCGTCGGAAATCCAGCAAAAGGAAAAGTGGGATTTATCAAAAGTTTCGAAAGATTAGAGCAACAAGCTTATGACAATGGTTTGGCTTGGTTTGGTCAAATGACAGAACACCGCGCGTAAGTACTTTATCACTAGGTCTATATGGTGTACAGACCAAACCACAGAAATTGTAAATAGCGCTAGAATCTTTTGTTATTTCATGAAAAGGAGTCACCTTCCAAATAAATCTAGCGACATATTAAATATTTTACAAATGTTGTCTTGCTCAAAAATGAAGAAATGTTTATGATAGTGCTAATACAAATAAAAGAAAACTTCAAAAAACATTGTTTATGCTAAAACATTTTACTCTCAAAAAAGATTTTAAAACGTATCATTTGATTAATAAGTACAGGACATAGTTACAAGTCAATGAACAATAAATGCATTGTGGAACCACGCATTACTTAACTTCCCACAGAAGTTAGCACGATTAATTCTATGAACATTATCTAACAGATTTCAAAGTAAACTAGCTCTGTTTCCAATATTCTACATTAAATCAATTGCTATTTTTTAAATCCTATTAGTTCTTTTCAAATCCATGGTTTCTTAGTACCTCAAGTAATTCTGTATTTAAGAGGCACATATTAACACCTAACAAAGCTACTATTTTGGGTTACAGCGAACATGTGACCTCACATGTTGCTAAACTGCAGCGCTTCGTCTATGGCCTGTTTCTGAGGAGCCCCCTTACTGCATGGGCCTCCCACCTTTGAATACTTCATATGTTTATACCTGACTGATTATATGAAGTTGTGTATAGACAAATATATAGACAAATAAATTGAACTAACTGATTAGATATGGTTGTGAAATTAATAAAATATTATTTCATAAAAACATTTCGACGACTACTGGTACTTAAAGATTAGATATAAAGATAAATTATGCATTTCAGTGTCAAATATGGAGTAAAGCATTCCATTAAACAACGAAGACAAGCATTGATTAAAATGAATTTATTGGTGAACTTTTAACAGGAACCATGATGAAGTGTAATCATTGTCCGTTATACAGCAAACGTATTTTTCAACATTTTATTGATGATCGTAAATACTAAATATTTATATCATTCCTGTAATTAAATAAATGTCATAAAATGTAAATAAATATTCTAGGCCTTCAAGGCGTTTTTGAAGCACTTTTGAGTCACAATTAGTTACAGGTTCTCTGAATATTGCCTATAACACCAACCTAACAAACAGTCTATGGAATTGGTACTTTTCTTTCATCATTCCATAGTATGTTTGGCAAAATCAAGTAGACAAAAATACCCAATAGGCACAAGAATACACCTAATAAGTGAAAACGACCACCCAAAAATGCAACTGAACATTGTTATCAATAGAAAATCATATATATTGATAAACAATTTATCCCTCGCAACAACAACAACCACTAGAAATTCCATATTGTCCAACGAGATTTTGTAGCAACCTTTACACAAAAACCTACACAAACTCCCTCGAATCATTTTTGTTGGCTCATATTTGATTTCCACTTTTTAGTCGCCTCTATTCTTGCATCTGGCGACAACTGATTCATGGCACCCCCTAAAACACTTGACGTTGCTTCTGTAGCTAGTATTAATGGCTGCATAATTGACGGGGGTATCTGCCTGAGCACACCACCAACAGCACCAGTGACACCTTTCCTTTCATGCTCCTCCACAGCAACTTTAACAATCGTTGAGGCGGTCTGGGATATGCCCTATTGAAATTGAATTGCTAACTTCAAATTCATTAAACATTTTCTAACCAATTATCGAATGACTTCTACAAGAGCTGAAACAAAATCATGAAGGACCAACAGAGCCAAATTAATGCAAAATAATTATGTGCCTTTCCAAACGAAATTTAAATGATCGTGCTAAAATTACAACCCAATTTGGTGAGTAAATAAAAACAAATGTTTTTATAAAAATAGGTTCTTCATTAAAGTATTATTTATGCTATAAAACCATATCACTTGAACCTTAAATTTGATGAAGATTGGCTTTCACCAAACTAACAAACATGGGGAGGGGGGTACAAACATAAATCCTGCCTCAAACTAACAAAACTATCTCCTTTATGCAAACAATAACGTCTAGAATATTGATGTTTCTCAAAAAATTTCACAACTCCTTAACTAAAACTCATTTGCTATATTAAAAATAACACACCAACAAATTGCTTGCGCATAATATTTATCAAGCAGTTCATGTTTCACATACAAACCTCAGACAGCACATTATATGCATTGGTGACACCTTCTCTGAAATCAACGGGCTGCTCTCTGATGCCGGCTTTCGAGTTCTGTTTTTCTACCGCCATGCCATTCACACTGGAACTTGGGCTTACCATATCATGGGCCGTTTCAGCTGCAACCTGAGTTAGGAAACCAAACAGTTAGACTTCTGTATAAGAAGCTACAGTAGGTTGAGCACAAATTGGGAAATTAAATCTCTAAGTTCCAAGTTCTGCAATGCAGTATAAAATCTGGCTAAAAACAAGGTTGGTTGACGAAATTACTCAAAGAAATAAGAAAAGATGCTCATACAACTTTTTTCTATATCAGTTATTAACACTTTATTATGATAAGCTTCTAGGTACTATTTACATCTTCAAAAGTGAAACAAAAGTCTCCATGATAGCTAGGATTAGCTGATGAGATACTTCTGCCAATATGAAGCTAATATTGAGTTTAAAATTCACTACTCTCCGCAGATAAGCAAAAGAATGTTACATTGCAATGGTAAATTGTTCATTTTACCTGTACTGTTTGCACTAATCTGTTTGTAATTTCAAGAACTGCCATTGCAGTCGATGTGCTAAAGGAATGAGCTCCTTTCTGTAAACCACGAACCAATCTACCATCTTGTCTATACTGCTGAACTGGTAGCCAAAATAAGTCCTTGATTCCTTGGTACAATTGGACGAAACTATAAGTTGGCCCAACCCCGCCAAGAATTCCTGGTATCTGATGCGTCTTTATGTCCATCAGCCATTCATTCAATGCATAACTCAGTATTTTTTCCATTCCTAGCAATCCACTCCGACAACAAAGTCTTTTCAATTTGATTTCAGAGCAGTTCAAACGGGCCAAGCCAATCAAAAGACCAGTTAGGGTCCCCTGCAAAGCAAATTCAGCATTGGATCCAATTAACGTCTGGAAACTAAACTGATGTTAAGACTTCAAAAGTTGTATAACTGAACATTCTTTATGTTCGCGCAACAGATAATCAAAAGTATAATGAGGCAAATTTGATATTCTTTATATTTACTTTGTGTTCATTTCGAGAGCTAAATAGCGATATATATATAAACTAATAAATATATGTATATACATATTTACTTATTATATTATATATATATATATATATATATAT
>WIPJ01000486.1:555156-584816 GCA_018155075.1 Cassiopea andromeda
GATGATGATGAGGATGATGATGATGATGATTGTGCTACGTTAAGAAGCATGAAATAGTTTGCAAGAAGAAGCATGACGAGAGAGTGGTGGATAGGCAAACCCCTCAAGGGGCTGAAAAGGCCTAGATTCAAGATTCAAGATTCAAGATTGTGATGATGATGATGATGGTGATGATGGTGATGATGATGATGGTGATGATGATGATGATGATGATGATGATGATGATGATGATGATGGTGATGATGATTGTGATGGTGATGATGATGATGATGGTGATGATTAAATGCTTCTTAGAAATGCATCTGAATTATAAACCTTAGTAGAAAAGCCACGACGAAAAACATGATTGTGATTTCTTTTCCTTACATTACGACATAACCAGAAGCCTTCTTTGTCTTGCATGCTTAAGTTAAATTAATTCTAGTTATGTCGCAATAACAGAAAAAGAAATCACAATCATTTTTTTCTTCGAGGCTCTCCTAGTGATGAAGAAAATGATGATGACGATGATGACTTTTATTATGAATATGGCAGTGATGATGCTACTATCTAGAGGGCTCTCTAAACTAAGAAACAAAATGAAGTCAAATGTTGCAACCAATCTTAACAAAAAGCTCCAATTGATAAAGATGAACATAAAAGAGAGAAGGTATACTAAGTACCTTATCTGCACTTTCTGATAATCTCAAAACTAATTCAAATAAACCCAAATCCATTACACAAACATAATCTAGAACAAACAAGCATTAAGTTAAAACAATAAAACAATAAAATTGCCATTACTAAAAGCCATTTGAATGTTGAATTTTTATTCTTCTTCTAGCCGAATTGGGTATAAAAAGATGGAAAACAAATGACAACAGACAAGATTAAGACACCAGAGGAAAGAGTGTCAAGTGAGGCTACTACAAAAATGAGGCTACCGCACAAACGAGGCTACCGCACAGCTAAGGCTACTGCATAACGGAGGCTACCTCACAAACGTGCAATGTGCAAAATGTATCTCTTTGACAATGGTAAAATTTCCATTTTCCCCAAAATTTGGGTAATTTTTATCATCAGCTCCACATAATAATGTCATAGCAATGGAAACCAGCACTATTAAAACTACACAATTTTACACACCTTTAAGTATGTCAATAGAATCAGCTCTTTTGTCTGATAAATATAACGCTGAATCATCAATTATAAATCTGCAATGAACCGAAAGAAATGTATTCACTAACAATAAACAAAAGCGTTAAATATAATATCAGAGTTCAGCATGCAAAACAGAATATCTTAATTTCCCGAGAAATTTGATGAATAAAAAAATAATTCAAAAAATAATTTGCAAGTAGTAAAGTACCTCACAAAAAATTATCTGAAGGGAAGAAAGAACTGAAGAAGAGCATACCTTAGTACAGACTCTGAGGCACCCGGAGAGATGTTGCTTGAAAGACTGAATGTTTCAACAGTCAAAATCGATCGCAAACATAGATTTTTAGGCCTAGAAAGTAAGTGTGAAGAAAAAAACATAAAATTTCGCAGCTCGTAGCAAATAGCAAAAACCACGTGTTCATGAATACAGAAGATAAAATATGCAATTAATCAAGGGCCATGCACATTTTGGAAACTGAGAAAGAACAAATAATTTTTTAATATGCAGTTTAATCAATAAAAAAATTATGGGAACTCCAATGCTTAAAAAATTTACAAATGTCTGAATAGAATAATCTATCAATTTGCTGAAACAAGCAAAATTAGAAGGCTATCTCTGTGTCGCAAAGACTGGAAAAATGACCACAATTTGCTATTGACATCTCCCAGTTCCGTTCGTCAGCATTTATGAATTCAGGTATTCATACAAAGCCACAATCCGTTTGATCGACATCTGCGTAACAGCCAAACAGATCACAATTTGCATTTAAGACATGCAGATAAAATTATTAACTGTACAGGACTTTGAAAGATATCTTGCAATCAAAATGCTTGTGCGGAATAAAAAGACGATTTTTGAACCCTACCTGTAATCTATACTGCAGCCCCATAGTTGCAGATACAAAGTAGTAATGACAGAGGGAAAAGCATATCCAAGAACCTCTTGGTCCTCCACTGCCATGAAATCCATCACCTTTAAAGTAAGTTAAAGAAAATAGTCACATTACGTCAGAATCGTTTGATATTTTCCAATATGGTGCTTCAACAAAGACTTCTTTTTCACAAAAAATTCCAACGGGACTCACAATCTCAAATATCACCGCAGTGAATGAATGGAGTTGAAAAAAGAGTCAAAACATTGAGAGATACCAAGTGGCGCTTCGAAGCTTAGTTTGACATAAAACTCTACTGTCAAAAGTGGGTATTTTATTAACGGCATCGGTGTCCTATACGAAGCATGACTGCAAGAGTGGCCTGATTGAAATGCTTACAAAAAAACACTCATCAAATTTGTGGACTTCACTCATTAGCAAACGAAAACTGGACATAACATCAAAACAATATGGTTTCTTTTATTTGTGCAAAGTCAAATGAGAAGCAATGAAGCAGTTTCTAAACATATCACATACTTGGTGGCTATGGTAGGGTGAAAACTTCCTACACCCAGTTCTACTGCCTATCAAGCAGTAACTACGTCTGCATGAAGCTCACACTAACCTTAGTCTCCTAGCGTTTATACATAACTACCTATTTTAAAATTTAACATGAAACAGAAAATGAATACCTGAGTTAGCCAGTTCTGGTTGACGTTGCAGAAAATATGCTGTAATGTTGAACCTCGCAAACCAACAGCAACTAAAACGTCCTAAAAATGAAAGAATTAGCTCAGCCTTGGCTGCAGCATATCACACTCAACAACTCGAATGCAATACGTTCTATTTGTCGAAGCACACCAAGAACTGCTTCGACTGTTGTTTTCTACTTTTCTTGCAATAAGCCATTAGCAAGTATAATTCTATTAACAGCATATAATGTCAATTTCTATCCAACAGCACTTTCATCATCCTTTTCTACAATAAGCACACAATGCCAAAAACAAACTTCAGACAATTCAACATGACAAGAGAAATTCCTTTTTTGAGAGATGAATTCATCGACAAAGCTTACGAAAAACATCCTTCTATCAGTTTATGAGCATAATGAAAAATACAAATATCAATCTAAATTTCCATTTTATTCATAAAACTTGCTGAATGTATGAAAAGTATTCAGATATTGTTAGTCATATAAGACAACAGTAAAGTAATCAAAATTGATATAACTTCACAGATAGTGAAAAAATCCACAATACCTTCGTATTTCGTGTCGGTATATGCGTAGTTTTGACTGCAACTGACAAAGTCGAGACACTTTCACTGCCCACATCTTGGGCCTCACGAATTTGTGAAAGGACACTTTCTTCTGAGCGATATATTGTCTTGTTCATATTTTGAATGGTCAAGGCATCTTCCATATCAAACCGGTCAATAGCACTATCAACCTGACCTGTATGATAAAGTGTAGCATTGCCAGAGAAAAGGTGCAAATAATCTAAATTTACATCCCCTTTGTATGAAGTAATGGTAAAGAAATTCAAGTCATCAACTTCAATGACAACATGGCCTAAATTGACTTGTTCTTCATTTTCCGTAGCTGATTCTTCATCTGGCACCTGATGGAAGATAAAATATTAAAAGTTGTAATCCAGAAGAGCAAAGATGTGCAAGATGAAGCAGGTACCTTGTATCACGATAGATGTTTAGGTCAGTGATGACATACTACTTCTATACAAATAAGAATATTATAAAGTGATACAGCAAATTGATAAATGAGAAGATAAGTGATGAAATGACTACCTCAAGATAAGCAACTATCAAAGTAATCATCTGAACGATGAGCCAATAAGGACATTGATCAATAAGCCACTCAAAAGCAAACAAAATTTACTACTCCATCATTCAACCATGAAACTAATCATTACAATCATAAATCCTGAATTTGGTTACAAGCAAGACTTTTAAAGATTTATCGTATGAGAAGTTAAAGGAAAAAGAAGAAAATAAACAACGAATGAAAGTCATAATTCTCGATGTTAACTTACATTGGAAGGAGGGAAGAATGCAACTTTTCCATGATCGATATGAATACTAACAGCAACATTGCTTTCTTGATTCAACAATGACATCTCGTTTTGAACAGTGAGTCCATCTGCTGAAGTAGAGGCTAGACTTGTGTCACGATCAGAGTCAGAATCGTAGCCTGCGAGATTTACATATCCACATTCATATCATGATTTACCAAAACAAATCATATTTCATAAGGAAGGAAAGAGCTCTGACAGTAAATTCATCTGGCAATATTAAGAAGCTTCTAAAATGAAGAAATTACCGAATCAACAGCAATCACCAGTAAACAAAACAAATAATTGATATATTTTAACCCCTGACTGCTGACCCTTGCCCGTTGACCCCTGACTGTTGACCCCTGACTGCTGACCCTTGCCTGTTGACCCTTGACAACACCAGATAAAAACAAAACTATCTTCATAGCATAGAATTTTTAAAATTCCAACTTGAGATGGAAGATGTGATGACGTCAAACCAATTTTAGTTGTAAAGCAGAACAAACTTTTCAATAAGAATTCACATTGGAAAACGTGCAATTCCAAAGCATTCTATAGAAAATTACCATCTTTGATTCCTGAGCGACACATGAAGAATTTTTGATTAGAAGGAAAACCAATCTGACTTGAGAGATTCACATGGATATTTTGCAGTTGTGAATATGCAACTGAGGCTGTTTCAACAGCAGTAGGGGCGGATGTTTCCCACATCAGCAAATCGTTGAATAATCTGAAAAATGAATAAAAAATTGTGAAAAAAGCTCATAAAATCACTACATACATAACAACGAATTACTTCCAAAAACAATGGAAGACAATTGATACAAATCGAAACTAACCTAATCACGTGAACTGCTTTTTGCAATGAGAATAAATATACGGCAAAATACAAATGAGGTTTATGGCAACGGTTCAGTCCAAAATTTTAATAATTGAGCTAGAGATTGCTGAAGGAGACATTCAGTTCCCATATTCTAAAGGTTTTCACTCCCCTATGCTAAAGGCCTAGCACGATTTATGTGCATTCGATGTGATCTAGAGTTTGCCTATGAATCTGACAACCAAACCAAAAGTTTCTTGAACAATTAAGAATTCTTAATGCAGAGAAGTCTATTCCCAATCATGATTTTGGAGTAAAAACTTATGATACTTTTCCGAAGAAAGACACTATTCCCAACAGCCAACTGTAAGTTACAAAAGTCAATTTCTTAATAGAATCAGCCAAACCTGTTATAGATAAGCTCAAATGTGCTTTTGTCCAAAAGGTTCAGGCGCAGCTCAGGAAAATTGAAATTCAGAAGCAATTTTGAGGTGGCAGATGCAGTCTCTTGGAAATTCATCATTTCGGCGACACTCCCTGGCATAACCAACTGTTAACAAAAAACCGTAAGAAAATCATAGTGATAGCAGTGATAATATTACTAATAACACTAACAAAATAACAGTAACAAAATAAAAGAAAGAACAAACAACACTACTAAAATGAGCAAATAGAGCTAGAATAATCGTCTACTACGACTGTGATTGCAGGGTTGAATCAGCAGTGCCAATAGGTCTTACCTCCTCTTTTTCATACATGGCTGGATTCGATGCAAATGGAGAAGGTTCTGACTTTGGCCAAGGGAAAGTCTCTTCCAGGGAATCAAATTGTGATTCAGGACTGGTTTTAATATCTTTCTCCACATCTTCAAAAACTGATCTGGTTGACGTTGGTCTTTTGCATATTACAATTCTAGCATGAGAGATCAATGATATGTGTCGTGGTGGACTATTGTTTAAAATTGAAAGAATACATAACGTTGCTATGCGAGAAAGCGATAGGACGTTACAAACCAATGAGCGCATAATGGTTGTTGTTTGGAAGATATGTTTTTCGGAATTGTGTTGGGATAGTACGACCAAGGACAGTAAAGGGACATAACATTTCATTGACCTATGTATCTGGTTTTGTTGAATATACTTGTGTTACATCAGATGCATTGAGTTTATATGCGAACCCCTTTTAAAGTCACGGTCCACCACAAAATGAATAAAAAATTTTTTGTTAAGCTTCGACATGATAGGGTTTCAATATCTGCAAATCAATTTAAGAATAATTACGGATAATAGCAGATGTAAAATACAAGAAAATCTAACTGCAAACCTTGGCCAGTCCAAATGCATTTCCTCCAAAGCCTCATCAGATTTCGAACAAACAGTGTGGAGAAATTTAAGATCTTGCTCCTTTTCAGACTTCCGTAGAAAACCTTGAACAAAATTAAGTTTTCAACTCAGAGCAATCACTTTGTATGAAAATACAGTGTGATCAACTGAAATCAAAATGGTGTGAGTTGGGTTCGCAAATAATTATCGACTATGACAAAACTGATGATAACGATAGTGATGACGACAATGATAATAGATGCTGGTGATGGGGAAATGAACCGACAAAATAAAGAGTTGTGTAAAGTAGCAAAATGCATCCAGAGCAAAGTTTTGAGATACTCTTTCACAACTTGAGATAAAGATAACACGATAAAATTATTGATAAAGAAAACAATGTAAAGAATGCAAAGAATATGAGTTTTGCCATCAATAAAGAACGAACCTAATTAAAAATCGTCTTTGATAATTGATATCTAGGAAAATATTCCCTCAGTGATGCTACAAAAGTTGGCCACAAAAGATGAAATCAATATCTTAATTGTCTTTCATAAGTACTGCCTCACCTTCAGCTTCTTTGAATCTTATTTCATAAAGATCAACTGTTTGTACAGGTGAAATAGCTGTTTTGAATTCAAGGCTGTGAACATTGAATATTGTGCATTCACTTCTGCAACTCTTCTGCCACCATTGTAATTTATCAATATGGCTAGCAGGGCGAAGGTCAGGGATAGGGAATCTAGAAGATCAGAAAAGGAAAACTACATAAAATAAACACACGTCATCAACATAGTACTCTACCTCTAGTGAAAATGCAAAGAACTTTTTGGAAAAATGTACATAGCTGTATCTATCCTGGTTTGTATTCCATACTGGGGTGTTAGATGTTATTCAAATACAATTTTGACCGTAGTAACATATTTGTGTGTGTACACCCTATATGCTATGTAAAAACAATCCTTGCTGTGGCAATATATTGATACGTAGACGTGCTAGATGTTATTTAATTACAATTCTTACCTTAGCAATACACTGACGTGTGGACAAGAGAGAACCAAATCCGTTTTACTATCAACATGAGTAGGACTCTCCTCCATTGCTTGATTGAAGGCTGTTTGGCGATTCTTTAGAGCAAAGAAATATTTCGTAGAGAAAATGCTGCAAAAATTTACTGCGCCTTACCAAAAGTAAGAAAACTGTTGCTTTTCAGCTAAGTTGTTTGTGAAACACGTTGTTTGGTGTCAATGCATAAAGTAAGCTGAGTCTATTTGATACAAAGAAGGCCTAAGTCATGGACAAAAATGTCTGGATTGCTACTTACCACTAACGGATGAGAAAAAAATGAGCTATACAAAGGGTCTCTGGAATACGTTGATGATTGGATATACAATGGAGTTGGGTTTAACACTGCTGCCATGCGATCCATGATTGAAATATCAACTTCCACCTCAACTCTACCAACTTGAATTTGTACTAATGATTTCGGTATGATAAATGCCCTTGATTGCACAGTCTGATAAAAATAAATATTCGAATAATGTATATTTCATGCTTAACACTTTTTCAGAAAGAAGGATAAACCTCAAAATCAATCAAATGATATCACATCAGATCAATTTGTGAAACATCAAATCAAGTCATATCACCAAGTCTAATCAGATGCAATCAACGAATCATCAACCAATTAAATGCAATACCAAACATGAGGCAATATTACGCAATATAAATCGTGATTGCTCAGTCGATTCTTCAGGTGATCAGTCAAGTATGAGATATGTTTTCAATGAAGGGAGATACCAGACATCAACAATTCAATCACCAACTTAGAAGACTAAACAAACAAACCGTTAAAGAAGATTTTGCTCGTTCCGTCTTTTGTACTTTCACTTTTACACACGGAGATGGAGCAGCACCAAATCCCTTTGGATAGACTGATAATGTCTGGTCGGTGGGGAAATGAAGCAACTGAAAAAGAACACATATTCTAAACTTCAAGAATATGAACCAATATTTTGCTTGCATATGGGCTGGGTGGCTCAAAATGAAAAGTGATACAAAAAAGCAAAAGAATTCTGTCTTTAAAATGAGGTATATTTGTTTTGTTAATTGCATCCCAGAAAAGTGAGAATAAGCAAGGAATAACAAAACAGAAATAATAATTTAAGATGGATAGTGGGAGCCTTTAAAGACTGGAGGTTGTAAGAATGTCAAAGAGAGTTTCAAGGTCTATCCAGAGAACATAATCGTGCAGATAAATGAAGAAAGTTGGAGATTGTGTGCAAAATAAGGGATACAAAACTGATAGTGTAGAAGAAAAGTAGCTAACATGGATAACTTTGGGTCATTCCATATCAACTGATCAAAAAAACATTGACATTGTCACCCAATGTCTCAGATTTTGCAGAAAATTAATATACAGAGAGAACTTTTCATGCTGAGTCCAGTAAACTAATATTTTTGAAAATTGGTTGAGGATTCATAAAGTTATGGGCCATTCAAAATGGCTTACTTCTATAGCTAATGAAGCATAACAAATAGTTTGTAAGTCAGTGCTAAACTTTACAATCAAATAATTTTAATTTTCCTTGTTCGATTATTGTGAAATCTTGAAAATAGGTTGCCTAAGGTGTGCTTTACTAGCTTATGAAGAAAACTTGGAAAAATCTATGTGTTTACCCCTGCTTGGGGGTGAAAGAACAAAGGTGGTCTTCAAAATCTTTCATGTGTGACCTAAATGTTGAGCACTTATAACTTGAAGTTCCAAGATATTGCAACAATCAGTCAGAGCTCCTGGGAGCAATGCCTATGGAAAAAACTTACAAAATCTAAAAAGGAAACAATAATATTAGTTGAAATGAGATCACCTTAGTTTGTGAATACAGGAAAGAGTTAGATGATGATTTTTTCTTTGTTTTGTCATATAGATACTCATCCACTGCCAATTTACCAATTACAAAATCAACATTCAATGATCTGCTAACAGACACTGTTCGAACTTCACATGTTGTTGTTACTGCAGACATTAGGATCCTACAACAAATTGAGTTGTGGCTGGCTTAAAAAAGGCTCAAGATGCACAGAATTTATGGCTAGCATAGAAAACAACTATTGATACAGTCATTCTTAACAAGTCAAAAAAAGCAGCTCATACAACAGATTATCAAATTCAATATTCATAGTGAAAACAGTCATGAAGAGGATCAAATACAAAATTTTCAACACAATAACCTAAGGATTTAGCATGGAAAATTGCTTTGCATGGGATATCGTTGAGTTGTGTTACAAAACAGAGCAAAATAAATCCCACCATAAGTCTCACCTGATGTGATCATAAGAACAAAACATTGCAAGATCCTTTCTAGCATCCTCGCCACTCTCACCAAATAAATTCTGTGTTGAAAATGATGCAATTCCCTCAAAGAAATCATCAGATATCTCAGTAAGAGAATGATCAGTTCCAACCTTCTTTCCAGTATCAATCAGATCTTGATGCAACAGAATTAAGATTATATTATTTGATCGTATTTTGAAATTTGTTAGGTCACAAGTGTCATCCAAAGTAGTAATACCAATCAAGCCAGAACTTGCATTTGAAAGTGATGCAGGAGGCTTCAATATATGCTGCTTTTTTGAAACTATGAAAGAAAGATAAGAATATCCATTTAATTACTGTTTGCAAAAATGATATATATAAAGCAATCTATAGAAAAAAATTCCATGGTTTATCCGTAAAGGTTTACAAATACCAAAACAATGAGGTAAATAACCATAGCACACATGCTATCATTATAATTCATATGAATTTAAATGGTGTTTCTATTTTACATAAATAGATATGATGGAATGCAACAAAATGAAATTACTTTTTCACACATCATTTATATTAAAATAGGGTTTACTAAGAAAGAAATTAATCAGTTTTGAAGGAAATGCAAGTAAGAATGTTTTATTGCATATGCAACTGGATGAAAAACTGCATCTCTGTCTTTTTGATAAATCATATTGGAAGAAACATCACTTACTAGAAACATTACATCAATACAAATTACAGAAAGACTTATTGAAAGAATAACTTATCTATTGGGTGGCTCTTACCTTGCGATAATGGTGGTGATGATGCTGTGAAGACATTTTTTGCTTGTTCAGTGAGGCTACCTGACATAAGATGGAAAAGACTTTACCCACAAATTTTTTGGGTTTGTTTATTAGCTCATCAGTATGGTCTAGGCAAGCAAGCAGTTCATGACTAAGTGCCACATTTTCCTACCAACATAAATTCAAAAATATACCCCACAGACTGCTGGCTATATGGTGGTGTGGACTATATACTGAGACAAGCTTTCAAGAAGGATGACTCCCTGCAGAAATTGTTTTACTGACTGGATTTTCCTTTGTACCAGTCTCAAAAAAATAGCTCTTGGAAATTTCAACTGAACAAATTTTAACTCTGGATGTTCAGGCACTGGAATGTTTTCACATAAACACTGAGAGGGGAGATTTTAGTAGTTCTTGTTTTAAAGATGATAGCAAATGATATCACTTGAAAAAATGTGGATTAAATGGTAGTATGGGTTGTCTAATGAAATAAGCAAATTATGTCATTTGTAGGTGCACCAGGTTCTCTGCCATGTGGGATATATACCACAAAATATGGTAGTAAAGCCTAATCAAATCCACAACACATTAAAATATGTAGTTATCTCCTTGCAATAGCATAAATTCAAATACATGCAGCAAGATCCACTATAATTGGCACTTTCCATAAGTATATTGAATAAAAGCTATGCTCTCAAAGGTGCAAGAACATATGGCAGACATTGCAAAAGGTAAAGGGACCACAGGAAACTAAAGCAAATTCCAGTGCAAAATAAACAACAAAACAACAAACAACAAAAAATAAAGAAAATGAAGCTAAAATGAATAAAAGTACATGAAAAATACCTTTTCTTGGTGAGCTCCTATTACTGAGCAATGAATTATTACTTCCAAGGCTAATAGCATTTAATGACTTCTCAGGACTGAAGCCAGAAAAATTGGAACCTTCACCAACTAAGCCAGGGCCAATTTTGGGTGGCTGTGCAAGTGGTGGCAATGAATTGTAATCTGACATTGAATAAAATTCTTCTTCTGTATCATCAGTTGAATTTAAGCTATTCAATGAATTGATACTATCCAGCTTATTCGGCCAACTATCAACAGCTTTAACAGTTTTTTTCTTATTTGAAGAAGACAATATGACTTGCTGCTGCAAAACCTGCTCAACCCTCATGAAATCATCAGAGTTCATCGGTCGCATTTTGTTCCTCTTTTGCTGACCATTTCCAGCAGAAGAGTTTGTTGCAGCTAAAGATAATAAAAACCAAATCAAAATAGAATTTTTAAAAAAATATGAAATAAAAATTTTAGTAAAGAAATATGTCAGGTGAAGAGGAAAAATACTGTTAACTTTGACTGTCACTTGATTGGCATGTGTGCACTGATAAGAAAATAAGAAAACTGATCTAGAAAGGAACACTTACCAGACTTTGAAATCCTGTCCGCAATGTCAAACAGAAAATGAAGTTGTTTAGGGGAAAGAAAAATATTCAGAGCTCCAAGTGAATAGTCCAAATCAATCTGAAAGCAATATATAAATTTGAGGTTCCGTAAACCATTCTGCACTTCAATAAGCAATTGAAAATAAGCATGATCTCCTTGAGTCCTGCTGCAAATCTCTGTATATAGTACAAAATACTTTTAACAAAATATCATTAGAAGACAAGACAAATGCAGAGGACAAACATAGCACACTTTTGCTTCTAAGTTTTGTGGAAATTCAGCAAAGTGTAGACTTTTTGGTGTATTGCTAATACTTAAGAAAACTTCAGCCTCACAACCATTAGAAGATTTCATAGCTAAAAAACAAAGAATTCCAAAACATAGGCTCTCTGCTTACCTTAGGCCCAGGGAGTGTATCATTATGTTTTATCTTCAATCTCACACTTTGCTTTCCATGTGAACCTAAAATTTGCACCTGTGGCATCAAACTTGTAGTTTCTCTGGTTTCAGACTCTTTAATTGAAGGATATTGTTGGCTTGAAAATTTACCATGGCTGTTATACTCTTCATGATGAGGGTCCTCCGTTTCCCGTAGCCTTGTTCTCTTTTCATAAGGAAACTCATCCATATATAGTTTCAGGCCAAGAATTTGGAAGTTCTTTGTGGCAATAGCAACAGGTTCATAAACAATCTTGGCTGAATCTGGGTCATGGCAGAGCTCATCATGTGATAAGTCCATATAATCTATTCTATAAATAAATAGTATATTGAAAATGACAATCCATAACAGGCAGAGACATACTACAAAATAACATGATGGTAAATTTATCAAACTTAGTGCTCATGCTTGCATGCTAGAGTAGCTGAAAAATATAATACTGCAAAAACTGGCTCCTAGGAACTCACAATTTGATTGCTTTCAAGTCCTTTCTCATATCTCCTTCTGCACACTTATAAATTAAAGCATACAAAAAGCAAACAGGAAAATAAATCAAAAAATATTTTACCTGTCAATATGAAGTTCAAGACCAACACCAGAAGTACAATCAGGAGGAATATTTTCCAGTCGAATAATGGTGTTTGTAAATGATAGCTTTATCCTTGATAGAACTAAAATACAAACAAGGGTACAAACATTCAAAGTTGAACAAATTTTGCAAAGACATAGAAGCAATTCTAAAGGAGAAAGATGCCCCAGATCTGCATTAGTAATACTTAGAATGTAACACTGTACATGAAGAGTGATTACCTACCAGATTCTATAGTCTGAGCAAATGCTTCCAATCCTTCAAACATCTGAGCAGATTCAGCCTGTTCTTCTCCAGCAGTTGGATCTTGTTTTAAACATTGCTCTGCTAATTGCATACTTGTTGTCATATTCATTGAATTCCATGACATTGTGCTATCAAACATGCTTCCTCCTAAAATTAAATGGTGTTTCCATATCAAAAATTAACTATTATATTATATTATTTGACTAGAAATGTTAATTAGTTCAAAAGAAACCTTGATATCTCTAAAATCAGAGATATCTATAGCAGGATAAATGCAATATTATTTCAATATATTGAAAGTATAATCACACATCATTTTCATCAATAAACTATTTCTATAATTTTAAAAATGAATCACCTCTCTCAAATACGTCCCTACACTTCTTTCAATGCTAACATATCTCATTATCATTTGTTAGCCATTGGTGCTTCATACTGCAACGCTGTTAGGGTATAAGCCAGGCAGAGATACCCACTTGACAAAGAAAATATTCTGCAATCGTGTCTTCAAAAAAAACTAAGTTCTAACAAATACTACATCAGATGTGCTTTATTTCATTTTCAAATGTAGGTAATTACTGACAAATTAAATATCTACCATGATGAAATGATTCTGGCTTTTGCTTTGGCGCAAATGTAAGCTCAAGACCATTCAGGTCAATATTGCAACTTTCACACAACAGCGAAGTCCAAGGTACTGCGACGGATATTGAACTAATGAAGCCATCAATTATCTCCAACGGGATGCCAACATTTTCAAGCAGCTCATTTAATGCCTGTTGAGTTGAACAAAGTATCAAACCCCAAACTCAAGATCATGAAAAAAGCCGAGAAAGCATGGAAAAATCTCGATATTTAGGCCTAAATTGTCTCGCCATAATCGCTATAAATGATTCAAGGTACGTTATGAAAAATCTGTACTTCATACCCAAACATCAAGTGGGACATCTGAAACGGTTCCTTTCCCATTATAAAGATCAACCGTCAACTGCTCAAGGGTTAACTTCTCCTTCAAGAAGTCGCCCAAGTAATGTTGCAATAAGTAACGACATGCTCTTTTCTTTATCGATTCTGACCATGGAAAATACCAAGGCATTTTTCAAGAAAATGTCCTAACTACAACCTAGGAGATCCCATCATCTTCGCTTACTTTGAACTAGAAATCAATGCAAATCATAGCCTTGTTTTCGTCATATTGCGTCACTATTTCAAACAGCCACCATTTGCATTTTGCATCTTCTTTCCAAACAATTTTTACAACAACAATTGTTTTGATCATGTGATCATTAGCCTCATTTTCGTAATGATTGCTGTTCCACAAGTCTTCTTTCTCGTCACTTGTCCATTTTGCTGGTTGCCCTTTTCATAATAAGTCTATAACCATTGTTTCTCGCTATGCAGGAATGTGCATCATAGTGGTAGGCCTAGCACTCAAGCAAATGCTGTTGATTTCTTCTCAAAAGTGCATTAATTGCTGCTTCATTGCAAGAAGTTAGATAGCATCAATTAACGGAGAACACAGTACCAGCAATTTTTCAAAAAGTATAACTCAACTGCTAGAAAGTTATGGCGATTTGTTAGCCAAAAATGCGTTTTGCTGTGGAACCCTGAACCCTCTAGGGTGCTTTTTACACTAAAAATCTCTAATTGACATAGATATTGCTTTAATATCATAAATTGCATATCACTGCACACAAGCAAATCAAGAAGGAACATATTGCTTTAGCATTATTTTTAGGCGTTTTTTAGCACACTATTTCAATTTTATCTTGACTACTTCTAGGATTTTGATTGGCATTTATTGCAGAGCCTAATTAAGAGTCTCAGATCAAATCAGTGATTCAAAGCAATGCTGCAAAAATCTTTTTGCGAAAGTTAATTCTGTAGAGGGCGTTACTACATAAATGCATTAATGCTATAGGGAATTATTATGCAATGAATTAAACCCTAGGGAGATATTTTCTCTAGAGATGAAACAGTTTTACCCTTGTGTTAAATTGTTTTGCTATGTCAAGAGAACGGGCTTCAAAATTCTACCTTTCAAATTTGATCTAAACCCAAACATTGAGAAAATGAGTTGAGAAAACTGTAATCTTTAATATTTAAAGAAAAATGCTCTGCATAATTGATAGAATTTATTGTGAAGAGCCATATTTTGAACGCATTTGCACAGGTAAGTCATTGGATAACCATATTTAGATATCAGTCTCTATCATCAATACGAGAAAAGAATGGATTTCGAAATAATGTTCCGTTGTTTTTAGTAGAACCCGTTAAAATAACATCTAGAAAGTTTGAACAATTTCTGTAACAGCAAGTAAATAAAAAATCAATTATATCATTTTATTTTCTTTCTACTTGTATGCTTCACTAAATTTATGTTTATCTAATTCATGCTTCCCTACTTTTGAGCTTCTTAATTTTCGAGTGTCAATAATCAACTTTCCTGCAAAGCTATAAAGTTAATTTCAAAAAATCATCTTCATGTTCTGGTACTTTTTGAGATAAATAAAATAGATGTTTAAATCAAATATTTGATCTTACATCAATGTAATTTGCAAACTGCACTGGGCTTTGGAAAACGTTGTAAAGCTATTTTTATAACTTTTCTGGTACCATATTGAGCAAGAAGAGCAGTATTTCTGAGATCATATTTGAAGAAGTGCTTTAAAATGCACCTCATCTGTAGAAGAACTCAACTATGACTCAAGGTTAAGAAGCTTTTAGACTGCAAAAGTTCAAAGCAAGGAAGAAGCTCAGTTAATACCATTTTCACGCTTTCATTTTAAAAGGACCTGCATACAAGCATCAACTAGTTACCTGCTACTATGCGATGTCCATTCACATTCCCCGATTCATCTTTCTCGTGATATCAAGGGACCCATTGCTGAAGAACGCTGTAAACAAAAACATAGTTCTAGTAGCCCCTAGCAAACCCCCTGCTTCTCTGTTGCTAAACAATAATTTCAGGGGTGAACACTATGGTATTGAATTAAGCCCTCATTGTAGACATATATGTAGATCTTGTGAAAAACAGACTAAAAAGCATCAAAGCTGCTGAACACAACATTCAAGTGACCTATTGAAGTGAAAACACTGAAAAGAGATATTTCAAGATTTCATTTCCTATACTTACACTACAAAGAACTTTAGCAAGAATTGTTGATATGCATAGAGTGTTTAGAACGGCATTTCATAAAGCGTCAATACAGGTATTTTTTAATATTTTGCAGCATATGCTCTACGTATGATTTCAGACGAAAATGAATTCGAATGGCCGATGACTCGCACAACATCCTTATTTTTCCAACGCTTCAACAATTTATGCACCTTCATCATATTTAAGATTTTCTTCCTGTGCAAGGGAGTATCTTTTATCGCATTTATGGACAACTAGGGAGGTTTAATTCAAAATGGGCACTAACACAAGATAAATGCCTTATTGATAAGACAAAATTCTTCTGTTGTCTTGCAAAATGACTGCTTATACGGTATTCACTCAGTGAACATCTCACCAACTATCTATTATCATTTTAGTGGATGCATAAAAAGAGCTGTTTAAATATTTCTTGTCCTACATTCCTAATATCATGCTTTTTGAGCATGCTCCTTTCTAATTCATTTTGATTCCTTTTAATTGCAAGTATAGTTACTTTAGCTCATTCCTTATTATGTTTAAGAATTATACAAGAACAAAGAGCTTTCAAAGGTTTATATCTTCATCTACATTCACTAGCATTTTTCAACAGACAGGTAAATTAACTACGCTTTTTACGAATACCAGCTTAGCACTTTTAATGAAATGCTAATTGCCCTGGAATCTTAACCTATTGACGTTTCATCGTACGTTTCCCCTATAGACTCTTATTTTGTGCAGCATAATCAGTTAATGATCAAATTGGACAGGAGACACTGGAGAGAGGGGAGGAGAGCAATTGCCTCTCCTGCCTTTAATTTGGGGAGCAGGGGGAGCAGAAGTACCCTTCTGAAAAGCTTTCCAAACGTAGAAATGATACAAAAGAGATAAAAAAGCTATAAATAAACAACTTTTGATTGGAAACGACGACTATTTACATAATTATGAGAAATATAGCCCCTAAAATTCCCCAAAAAGTGCCTCAGAAACCCTCTATCTCTTGTCTAGATTGGCTCCCCTATGGTAGTCGGTACCCTTTTGCTTCTGTTGGCTCCCCTTTGCCTCACTATCGTTCCGGCGTCCCTGTTTATTATCCAGCAGTTCAAATATTGATATCTCTTTATTACGACTAAAAGTATTCTACTAATACCCTCTAACTGTTTCTTTCTTGCTTTGTAACTAAACTCAATTGCCAGTAAAATAATGAGAAATCGTTTGATAAAATAAAAGAGAAGCATTTAGATATTCATTGTTGATAGCAATATGTTGATTACACGCTAGATCATCTGTAGCCGATTCCAATTGGCTAAATGTATGAAGGTATGAGGCAAATGCTTGCATTGCAGGTAGCCATCTGGCATTGAACAAAGAGAAGCAGGAAAGCAAGAAGTCTTCTATAACGGTATTCATTATATTACAGCTGTTTAAATCTGTTCAAACTTTTTTAATTAGTTGTAAATAGAAGAAATTGCAAAAGTGTTTACAACACAAGCCAGCACAGTAAATGCTAGAATCGATTGCGTCATAGGATAAACGTTGAATCAATTTTTTAGAAACTCATTGCAAAAGCTAAATGAGAATAAGATTCGATGAAAATCTTAAGCAAACTTCTGCTTGTTCTTTTGGCAAGGGTAAACCTAAAAGTTAATTTTTGATAGCAACTTTAGTTTATGCTTATCAGGAAAACTTTAGCACTGGTAGAAAGTGGAATCCATTTTACGTCAGAAAGAGCTGCTACGATCGAATTCTTGAAGTAGAAGGTAACAGACATTGCCCAGATTGCTCAAGTACAGGTAATTCATAAAAATTGCTTTTTTCTGTTTTGATTTGATTGATTCAAAGTTATCATCGTCAATGATCAAAATGATTTTCAAGATCAGTTGTATCAACATCATCATACCAATCATGATCAAGCGATCGTCATTATCATCATCATCATCATCAAAGCCGTAAGCATGGGCTATATATATATATATATATATATTTATATATCTAAGCGTTATACATTTATATATTTCTTGTATAGATGTTCACTTTATCAGCACAATAAATGGAGGCTTGTACTGCCCCGTTTGTGCCGGAATTCATCGCGAGCTTGGGACACACCCTGACTTTCTACCATTAAGCAATGACATCAAAGTCAGCAATGAAGACATGCAGGTAAATATTCTTTGCTTCCATTCCTAAATCATTCTTATTGATCTTGTGCCGCTTCCCCCGTACGTCTAATTTTCACAAAACCCATAATTGTTTTAGAGACCCCTCAAAAGGTTATACTAGTGACGTTGATTTTATTAACTTTTCTGTTCATACCCTCATCATATTAATGTTTTTTTCATTTCAATTCAAATAATTAAACAAATTAAAGGTCTTGGATCAAAAATACTTTAAAATATTTTCTTCTAATTTAATGACCAACTAGTTAGTCCTCTTCATTGCCCTTTGAAATATTTTATAAATTTGTTTGCAATTTGTAATGAAAGTTATTTCTTTTATTTCAGTTTTATGAATCAATGGGTAACTATAATGTTAATAACATTTATGAAGCGGCACTGGACGTCACTGGGACACATAAACCTACAAATACATCTTCCAGGTAATCATTACATTAAATCAAACCCATCTTCAAAAAAATACATCTTGTCTAAAAAATTGACGCTATTTTTCTTTTTCAGTCAATATAATGGATAGCAATGTTTGCATTCTAACGCTAATTTCATGAAAACCATCACATTGCAATATGAAGCTCTTTATGCTGACTTGTGGTTTTCTAATTCTGCTTTGCAACTGCCGATTACTTAAAAGCAGATGCGCCATACACGTTTTTTTTATAAGAAAAAAGTTTATAAGAAAATGAGGCTCAAATTGTTAAAATCTTAAGAAAATCTGAAGAAAATCTGAAGAAAATCACAAGGCTCAGTTTTCAAAATTAAGTATTTTTATTGGCCAAAAATCGATATTTTGTCGTTATTGCATTCAAAATGTTAAAGATGGATTTCAAATTCAAGCATACAATATTCAAAACGAATGTGTAACCCACTTTAGCCAGTTTACTTTTTAAATGGGTGCCCGCTAAACGCGGGCAATTCCACCCCAACTGTGATCTGCAGATTAGCCTTGGAAAGACAAGAAATGTCTCCACTAACCTGTTTGTGCTAAGGGAATTGTTGAGTGATGACGCCAGTTTATTTCAGAAAAGGTTAAGAAAAATTTAAGAAAATCCCAGGCTCAATTTCGGGAATAGTTAAGAAAATTGAGGCTCAGGCAAAATGCTGGTTTTCTTATAAAAAAAAGTGTACTAGACTTCTTATAAAATATGTCCAAGAAATCGGTGAAAACGAAGTGAATATCTACACGACAATAATTATCTGTCATTGCAGATGTGAAATTTCTGATTACATCCAGAAGAAGTACCTGGACTGCAGTTTCTCAATCTCTCGACACGACCGACCCTCAACAGAAAATGTTCTTCATTTTGTTTCCAACATGAGATTGAGAGGAATTCAAATTCCTGACTTGGTGAGTAGCAGATCAAAATTGATAATTTTGCAACATAACCATCACATCTGTTTAACTTAACTGCTCACCATAAACCAATCTCAATCAGATTCTGATATAGTCTACAATATTTTGGATATTGGTCAATAAATGGTTTTAAAATCAATTAACAGTAATTGTAATTATGAAGAAGCAAACCTGTGAAAATAATGAATACTATTTCTATTACTTCGGTGAATATATCAACAGCATGGCTAAGCTGCCAATAGTAAAGAAGAGATTCCAAATTACTTTATAGGCCTACTTCAATGCAACTTTTCGACTGTTTACGAGTAGAAGTTAATTTATGGTCACGACTTCTTAAGAAGACTTTGTATCACAAAGCTAAGTAACAAAATGAAACGATGTTCTTTCACTTAATGAATTCAATTTTCTTCCAGCGGGAGAAAGTCAACAACAGAATAGGTACAACATACAATGATGTCATGAATGAGGCCTTTACTTCACCATATCTTGTTCAAGTTAATAAATAAACTATGAACCAACCACAATTGTTAATTGTATGACTACCACGCTATATTTGTAACAACAACATGCATAATTTTATCAGTCAAACTGTTAACAATCTTTTCTTTAGCTTTTCATTTAAATAATAGTAATTGTATAAAGGATAAAAAATGTACAACGTCTAGTTGTTCACAAATCTGAATTGGATGGAAGTTTGCTTAAAATTAATTCAATCTACATGGCTAATCCAATCCAATTATCTAGTCTGTGGCCCGTTTTATGGCCCGTCTCATTAATTGCACTTGTCTTGGTGCCCAATAGAAAGGTGGGTTGGGATAGTCGGGGGCTGGAAAAATTCCAAAACCTAATTAGCGGAGGGGGGTTGGAATAAACGGAAGGGGTTGGAGAATGACTAAAAATGTTAAAGAAAAGGCATTGGTTTCTTGTCACAAATTTATATCAAAGTAACATTGCTAAGTTCACAGAATGAAACAAAGCTAAACTATACAACTCATGCGATCAGCGTGCTTTTCTTATGATATTTTCTACTTGCAGGCCAAAAAGTATAAAATTTTGAAAACTTAACTAGCGGGGGGAACGTCTATTAGGAGCCCAAGAGTATAAACAAAAGGTCTGCAACTTTGACCATAAATCCAGAGAACTAACCTAGATCAAGTTTCTCAAATTCCTCTCTTGCAAGTCATAGTTTTACAAAGAAAAGGAAAGTCTCTATCATCCAACTTTCAGTTCCATCACAAAAACTCCTGGTAAGAAAGTATATCCTCAATCTCTTATTTATTTCTAAACACTACTTGTTCCAAACAAGAAAAAAATTCACGGTTTCTAGATAAACAAACGTATCTATATCTCTACTTCATGTGAAGCTCATGAAATAATAATGTGTATATTTAAAGGATAATTCACAATTCTATTCATGATGCAAAAAAGCCAAAAGTCTTTTGACATTTATAGAGAAATAGAGACACAATCAGAAAATGAGATATGTCCATGACTATTCACAAGCTGTATCTTGTTATGGTCAGGCGAAATTAATTCTGCTGACAACCCACTCTTCCATCTTCTAGCTATTTTTTCGCTGTCCTTACTTCAAAATTCCTTGTAAGAATACAATTCTATAAGCAACTGTTCAAAAATTTAAAATAAAAAGAAATTCGTAAATACCCAGCCATCAAGCTAATTATGCGTGCATTCATTATATGACTGTACTGGTATGGGCATGCGCAAAAGAATATTGTGGTAAGAAGATAGGCCTTATTGGAAGAAGAAGGTTAAGAGCAAAAGAAAGTGGTGGTGAGATAAGATGAAAAGTGGCATGGATCAAAAGCTGAAGTAGATGATAATGTATTTGATAGTTGACGATGTGGCAGGCAACCAATCCCTTAAAGCGAGGATAAAAGTAGGGAAAACGAAGAAGATGCAATCAGTTATTCATTCCTTTGCCTCTTCACTCACTCATTCGTCCATTCATTCATTTATTTATTTATTCACTCATTGATTCCTTTATTTACTACTTCATAGTCCTAACCTTTCCCTCAATTGATTTGTCTTTCATTATGAGTTCGAAAAAGTAAGCAAATATCAATAGGTAGAAATCATAAAACAGATTATTTTCCTTGTTCACTATGTATTGCACTAATCTTCAGATATTTAGCTAGACTCCAAAGCATACATTTATACTTCAAGTACTTTAATAATCATAATTCAAAGAAATGTAGACTACAAATGAATTTGAGACGCACCTGATAATTTCTTCCAGTCTCTTTGACTTGTAGATATACTTATGATACAGTTTCTCGTCAATATCAACACATTGAACATCAAGAGAGTAATTGCGAGCAGCCAGACACAACTATCATTGTGACAAGTAAAACAATCAATTCACCAATCACTCGATCAATCAACTCCTTAATTATTAACCATTAAACTATTTATTCAATTCACGTGATACAAATCCAACCAATGTCACAATTCAATGACTAAATCAAATACACTAATCACTCAAACATCAATAATCATCATAATCAATATCAACAAGAATTTTGGACATGTAAACGCATACCTTTCTTCCTAACTTGAATGGGACTATGTGATCAGACTTATCGTGAATTATCAGAATAGGTGTCGTCACATTTTGAATCCTACAATCAAAACAAAAAGGTTTGTTGAAAAATTAGAGGAAGGGACAATCAATCCTATGTTAAATGCTTCTCCTACAACTTAATGTCATAGGGTCAAACAAAATGAGTGGATTATCTGACACTGGGTTCGTCGATACATTCGCTGCTTCAAAATAAACAAACTCAAATACACTTATGTCTCTAATTTACATCTGCGCATGCTCAATTTTAAAGAACATAAACACTACCGAATCAGAAGCTCTACTTGAAACTGTGTGCTTAACTTCAATCATAAATTTTCTTCAATAATCCTACAAAACATTAAATTTTCTTCACCTATCCACAATGCTTCTTTCTCCATACGGACTACATAACCATTAATAAGGTTATCGCATTTCATTTCTCTACCTATTACTTTGTGTCTGAAGCAAATTTTCAGAACCTCTCATTAATATTTTCAATAATACAGAAGCAAGATGGAAGGAGATACTATTTATGAAATTCAATAATACTTAGGGTAATTAAGACATAAATACTACCATTTGTCATTTTGAAATGCAAATTTCAGCTCTTTAACCATGTACTCGTCGTAGAATGGAAGAATTGAATATGGCTGAAGAAGAAACATGACGAAAGTCAGTAAAAGCAAACTTGAAAGTTTTTCCTAACAGCTATATTCCTGAGTGTTAATTCAAATATTGCATCATTGACTTCTATTTCAAAGTAAAAGTAAAGAAATGAAGCACGCACTAATAAATATCTCAACAATTGATGAAAATTCGGTCCAACTGCAGGCCAAAGAGGCAAGATATTTATGAGTACTATACAAAACCAATACAAAAAAGAAGTTGGAAGAGGCTTACACTCGGGACAGACAACCCTTCATAAGTAAAGAGCCAATCTGGGTTCCACTGAAAACAAATCACAGGGGACTGGAACCTAACATATCAAGCGAAGTTGGTACCTAATACAAAAATAAAGCCTCAGATCAGTGGCGGTTTTAGGGATCGCGGGGCCTAGGGCCGAAATTATCTACGGGACCCTTGTTTGAAGTATTTACATGTTTTCCTGTGACTTCTTTTCAACTTTTCACAGACGTGGGGTCCCTTCTGGGTTATCAAAAGCGCGGGGCTTGGGACCATGGTCTCCCTGGCCCCCACTAAAACCGCCACTGCCTCAGATCCCTTATTCGAAAGTACATGAGATTTGCACACAACAACTACAATAAAAACGAACAAACAAAAAATAATACGCGTCAGGTCCATACTAAAGATATACTTTCTCAAATAAGGCAAGGAAAAGCTATGAGCAACCCAGGAACAGCTGGTTGCTGGACCCTCTTCGACACTACATAACTTTATTAAAGAGTTCCCAAAACCTTTGCTAGTGGGTGAGTCTTTGCTGCATCATACGCATTACTAAAAGGAGATTCCAGTACCAAGCCATCTGGAGGGCTACCTAAAAGAAACACCATAGCTTTAATTGATGCAAACTTGTGTGTGCTGAGGCCCTACACAACGCAGTCCTAAGGATTATATTTCCACTGTAGTTCCCATTCCCCTTCCACTGCGGCTTGCAAAAAGTTCCTGAAAGGATTTAGCTTCAACTCAATCCTTTAAGATAAGGTGATTTTCTTAATTTCAACCCGATTCATGTTGGTCAGATGTTCTACTAGCAAGTGATAACTAAAAGGCAACCTTGACGATACAACCTCAATCAAAATAGCTGTGTCTACTAAGCAATATCTTTAGTTTCACCAATCCACATACTCTACGTCAGCAAAACTGGCAAAAAAGAATCTTTGTAGAATATGCCATACCTTGATCACACAATTGTTTTGAGAGCTGAATTGCTACACTGGAAAACGAAAAAAAACGGACAAGTTAGCGAAATTCCACAGATCTAACCTAGATCAAGAAAAAAGAATCTATATGATAGAATGGAAAAAGAAAGATTGCATTCTAAATAAAAGAGGTCAAAAAGGACATGTTTGCCGCCCAAAGGAACTGACATGCCACCCAATGGATAACACAAAAACCTGATATCACACGGCCATAACTATCACAAGGTAATCACTAAACAATAATGAGAATGAAAAGACATTTTGCACTAAAAAGTGAAAGACTTAGTATCATTTATGGGTTCTTTAAATAAAAAAATAATCATTTATTCACGTATACTTTACCCAATTGCATCAACTCAATGAAGTACAATATGATAGTATTCTTAATATTGTTCCAGAGTGTAGAGAATACAAAAAGTTTTCTATTATTTGCATCAATCATTTGCAAATCATCAAAATAAAATGAAATAAATGGGAGTCTTTACCCTGTGCCCAAAGAATGCCCCCAAATAAACATGGGCTTTTCAGATGCTACAGATCTATCTTTCATCCAATTCCATGCCAGTAAGCTATCTTCAACAACACCTGTAGAAAATTAAATGAGACACATACAATATTAAGCTAAATAATATGAAAATGCCTTAGCTCTATGATATTTATTTAGAATGCCATGAAAAACATTGATGCAAGAAGTAATTCAAATAATGAAACAAGATTAAATGTGAATATGAAAATTAACTTATATTTTTATGGAATTCCATGAACTAACCTTCTTCTGTAGGGTATCCATCAGAATCGCCAAAACCTACATTAGACAACAAGATTCTGAAAACCTGCACTATTGTAATTTACCTAAGCTCATAAAACAACTAATTACAATTAGATTAATGTAGTCAACATCAAGCTAGCCACCACGAATCTTCACAAAACCTTATGAATTAAACCTGCACAAACCTATAAGAATTAAAATTCAAAAGCAATACTATAGTATTTACAATATGACAAAAAATAAAAAAGTTTTCTGTCATCAACAACTGATATAATATACCTCTATAATCAATGACAAGAACATGAAAACCAAACTGTGTAAGCTTCTGCAAATCAAAAGAAAATGACACTTATGGTAGAAAAAGTTCAAGAATGTTCAGCTTGTCAGGAACTAAAAGTGGTAAGAACTGACTTTTTTTCTAGGGTAAACAGACTGGAGAAAATACTGTTTATAGATCAACTTATGCACAGAGCAAGTGTGAGAACTAGTTTACTTTAGAGTCAGATAATGAAATTTCTCAATCATTTTAACAATTGTAAGTTGAGTGAATATATTTACGTTGAGCTACATTTGCATCTTCCCTTGATAGAAACCATATCAGCTGATTTAGAAATGAGAGATACCAACAGAATCCAACTATCTTCTCTTTCTAAACTAAGTGAGACTAGGTTAGGCTTACTCCTTTACTACTTTCAAGTAGGGATGGGGAAGGGGTTAATTCTCCTACATATCTCCTATTGTTGTTACAAAGTATCTACCTTGTATAGCCCAACTCTGTGAGATGTAGCTCTGTCAAAACAAATAAATTCCATCAAACATACAGCATATAAAATACTGGAAAGAAAGAAGCAAAAATTCACAGCAACTTCAAAAAATAATATGGCACTTATGCAGTTCTATCCAAAGACTTCCACTAAATTGATTATTCATGTCAACCCCAAAGGCACTAAATTCAGTGTAATTGCATGTTGCAGAAACAAAAAATATTACAATATATTGCTACACAGCCCAGTTAAGATGTACTTTTTGAAAATTTGTTCTACTAAAGAGCAATAGATGATTAGCAGCTACCAAGTACATAAAAAATATTATTTGCAAGATCTCTTATAAATCCAAGTATCTTCTAACCTGGTAGATATTATTTTGCTGGCATGATTTCATACGATTAAATTAATCAGATACCATATATTTCTTGAAGAAAGAACTGTACATGCAAATTAGTTACCTTGTACCTCCATTACCATGGAGATATAAAATAAAACCTCTGATAGGATCTGACTTGGACTGAATGAACCTGTATAGTAAGGTATGAGTGGTGTAAAATGTGCTCATTACAAACAGGCATGAAGTCTCCAAGATATATTTAACAAGTTTCTAAGGAGGAAACTATGTAATCTATGTCAGATATGTTTGGCAAGCACTCCATCACTCCTTGGCATGCCGGCATAAACATTTGATGAAGCAATGTATTGGCATTATAAAGGAAAGTTTTGCACTTGGACATGCCACACTGAACTATATTTAAGCATACAGATATAGCACTCTTGATACAAAAATATCTTTCTAGCAACAAAACAGCAAATTTGAAATTCATTATAAAATACAATTACTATCATTAAAAAGGGTCAAACAGCAAATGCACTATTTACTATAAAACGACAAAACATAAGTTGCAAAGCATTTGCAAAGTATTTTTCTACTTTATTCATTCAACAAAGTCCCTATGTTCTTCTGACACAATAAAAAAATTTATAGCAAAACATCTCAAATGGATGTACAAAAGAAACACAAGAATTTAACACTACCAAAATGTCTCTTAAAGGAACTCAGTAACCCATAAAATAAACAAAAATAAAATTGAACATAAAAGTACAAAACACACTACAATAAAGTAAAATATAAAGTATATGATGCTCACCATGAACCTAATTTTCCTGCTTCTCCTTTCAAATAAAAGTTATCCACATTCTCTAATCCATAGTCAATTGGCTTTGAAAAGTTTGCAAAGAGAGGAACATTTACTAAACAAGGAAAACATTAATTCTGTTACATCCAAATCATTTAAGATGTATTTGCAAATACAACTCATAATTCCAAAGTTTGGTCTTTCATTTACATGTAGTCTACAATAATGACAAAATCTGAAAATGAGCAACTCTTCTCATGAAAATATAAGAAGATTTTCCAGTCCTTCAATTACAACAAAATAAGATATCAGATTTTAATTCAACAGCATTTGGTGCAAAGATGTTCAAAACAAATAATACACAACTAGAAATTAAGTTCGGAAATTTGAAGTAGGGCAAATGAACCAAATGTTCCTTGAAAATCAAGAACAAGGTTGAAAAAGTACAAACTATGTAATTTTTAGCTCAGGAGGAGAAGAAACATCCAAGTTTTACTCATATATGCATCAAAATTCTGGATTACTTCTGGGTCACATGATGAGTTTGCACCAGACTATATTCATTGTAGTGTCCAGGGAATATATTCAAAGCACCATTTTCACCTCCACCTGCACACAAGCCAAAGTTGGTGAAAGCCCCATTTGTGGTGCACAATTCAACGTTTTTACCCCCAAACACACCTTAACTTGGTAAAAACCCTATATAGTATACATGCCAAAATTTACCTCAGAAAGGCCTTCCCTGTTCAGAAATTAAAGAATGCCAACTGGAACTTGGAAATAAGGGCATGAAAAGAGATTCCTGGACCAAGCCTAAAGCTAATATAATTTTTAATGTGATTCTGGATCAGAATTTTCCTTGAAAATTCTTACCAATGTGAAGGAACAGCACTGCATTCCTGAAATCCATTGAGATGCACATCAATGTTCCAAAGAAGGCATAGATACTAAGTATTGCAGCAATGCTGTACTTCAAAGAAGTCTTAATTATTCTCCTAAAATTATAAAGAAATATTTTTCAACAATCCAAAAAAACTAACACTTCAAATTTCTTATGATAACAGGAACTAAAATATCAACAACATTTTGATGTAGATATGATTCAGATTACTGCCACAGAGGTGATCAAAAGTAATATCATAAACAAAGATGACATAAACATGCATAAAGAAACATTGTCATCTCTGCCAACAACTTTCAACACCATTCAGAGAGAGAGCCACAAATGACCCACTGTACATTATGGAGAACAGGTTTGCCAGGGCTCTTCCTAGAACATTTCCTTGTGGGGTGTAGGGGCTACACTTGTCAACAAATTGGGCATGGCCCTTGTACATGGGTGTGGCCAGTAAGCATAAGCTAGGGTTATAAAATGAAACTCTGCCAACATGGTCAGGCCAGCAGACATCTGACCTGGATTGGGGGCACAGATTTAGAAGTGCAGTTAAGAGCCTGGAAGCATTTATATGTTACATATCTGCCCCAATAGGCAAAAAGCATGTGGTAATATAGTTGTATTTGATAGGTACATTGCTGGAAAATGGGGGTCTGGGGCTTGCCCCCAGAAAAACTTTATGAGGCAAAGCACTCCAGAATATTGGAAAACACCCTTTTCCAGAACAGAATGTTGCTGTTTTCATCATTGATCATCATGAGAAGGAGAAACTGATCCCACAACATAGTTAAACTGACATTTCCTCTCTCATGCATGTATACCTATGCTAAAAGAAAAACAATCTTGTGCCAGTGAGTTGAGGAAAAGGCATTGCTTACCCAAGATTTACATCTGGCACTCACTACATGGAAGACACTCAAAAGGAAAAAGCGTCCTATTTTCCAATAGGGTCATAACCTACACGCTTACCCACATCATCTTTGCAGTGGGCAAGTGAATCTAAGAATTGAATCACTAGCCTTTTACTCACTAGGCTTTTACTCTTAAGTTTGTCACAGAGTAAAATCAGGACATCTTCAATCCGTATATCTGTGTCATGATGCTCCTAGGGTCTAAGTTGGGTAAATGTCAATTGAAAAATGATTCAAAAGTACAGTGCAGATCACTTCTCTTCTATATACAAACTTGGTGGATTACATGATAGCAATTACAGGTCTGAACAAGGTAGACTTGATACCATATGTAGTTGTAGAGAAGGAGCACAATAGGAGAGGAAGGAAAAAGGGGAGTTTTGGGACGGAGTTTCCAAGAAATTTTTTGAAACAACGCCCTTTACTCTGGCTATAAGTGCAATTAACAGGTACAAGGAAAGACACGATGAAACGTTGACTTTATCGTCACACTTCGTGACGATAAAACAACTCTACTTTTCCGACAGAAGTTGAAAATTTGGTTGATTTGCCCACAAGGATTATGGTTGGGGTGTGACATCCCCACACACACCCACCCCGTCGGTACGGGCCTGTAGTTTGTAAAGCATGGACGTTCTTGACAAGATCTCGTTTTTGCAGACGCAAGTAAACGTTTGTGCATTCTTACAATCACATAGAAATGTGTATTGAAATGTGCGTAAACCTCTGAAAAACTTTGTATGTGCACCTGTCATACTTTGTAGATTGCAAATGAGATTCAGGTAATGAGAGAGAGAACAAAATGAAACAGCGTAAACCGTACACGCATAGTTGGTCATAGATTCCAAGTAAACAAACTATGAATTTCATACCCCAAACTATAATCACCATCAATTTTATCTTCTGTTGAGTCTTCATAACCCATCCTGCCACTTGTGAACAAACTAAGTTCAATAATTTAGAATTGATCAAGGTTATATTTATAAATATTTATATTGAACGAAGACTGTAGACTTTTGCCT
>WIPJ01000486.1:610781-660150 GCA_018155075.1 Cassiopea andromeda
ATATATTTATGTATGTATGTATGTATGTATGTATGTATGTATGTATGTATATATGCTTGTCACGTGATCAATCTCTTATTTTCTGGCTTATTTAAAAGTCTTGTGTCATCGTACTTGGAGATCAACTTGCGGTTTTAATCAAAATGACGTTTATATCGTTGAGTTAATAAATGAGGCTTCTATAAAGAGGGTATTTTAAAGTTCAAATTATGATAAGCAGCTTTGTCGTTTGTGGTTAAACACTTTCTTTTGACTTTTAAACCTTAGTATTGGATAGTAAGATAATTATTTTTCATTTGCTGTTCCTGTTCATTAGTCGCAAGGCTCAGGCCTATTAAGTCAATGGAATTTGCACACTGTTCCATTTCATTAGTTATGCAGTCTTAATCATAGAAAAAAAATTTCGTGTTAGGTTCTAAGACACTTAGAATAATCATTTTTGCAGCTGCACGCTAATTCTCATTTCGCATTATTTGAGCTTTGGCCATTCCTCTTTACGGCTTAGATACATATTTACGGATTTAAAGGATTGTCAGTTATTATGTTTTCCCAAATGCATGAAGTTGCATGTTAAAATTTATAGCACATAATATATAAGTGGTGAAAACTTGGAATCCTAAGTCTTTGCGTCATTGGTAGAACTAGTTTTGAGACATGACTATTTGAGACAACTCAAATACGCATCATGATTGTAAGATGCACAGGATTCTTACTCTCTCAGGGTTTTTGTAGAGATTTATAGTCCTTGCTTAGCCTTGCTTTAACTTGAATTAAATGTCTCACAATTGAATAATCTGTTAATGCTGATATAGAACGAATGTCTACAGTTTGGGGTCACATGATCACATTTATCGCACTGGCTTTTTAGTGTTCAGTGAAATTAATGCTTAATATTTAAAAGAGAGATGACGATGTTTTACCATTTCTTATTTTGGTGGATAATTGCTTGAAGAATGGACGGGGAAATAGTTAATTTCTCATAGCATCACAAAACAGCTGGCTGTGATAAGCGTGACTGTGAGTTTGAATTCGCCCATTTGGAAGCCTGTTTGTGCTCATGCTGTCAGTCTGAAAATGGAGGATTCAGACATCGAAGAACCAGTATATAGTTTGAAGGATGCTCAAACTGATAGTGTTGTAGTTGATAACATTTCCTGCGAGGACGATTTGCTTTGTCTTGGTGAAGATGACGTTGATGCGTTAAAGGGTGGTCTAAGCAATATCGTTGTTGATAGCCACTCTGATGATATTGGTGTTTGCATAGATTGTAAATTGGAAAGTGAAGATGCTGTCTCCGAAATTTCTGACTCTACAGAGGTATAGCATGAGCTACTTTCAAGACGAATTCTAGACTTAGTTAATTCCTATCTTGGATCTCCTCCAAATTTGAATTGCATAACTATTTGAACAACGTCAACTGCTCCGTACGATTTATCTTTCTCAGGTCGTAAATATTATGTTTAATTTAACAAGATCTAAATGTGTTGTTTGTATAAGGTGGTTAGTGAAAATTATCTAATTTTTTGTGGGAATTGATTTTTAAGCAGCAGGCGCTAAACATTTATCAGCTCTATTAGGGAGCAAAATACTGGATAAATTCTGGTTGGAAGTCCCCGTTTCTTTCTTGGTGGATAAAATTTTGCCAAAATTAGCCTGGTGGGCACAGCAATACAATTTTAGTTAGGGTTGGTTATTGAATTTGTGCAACAGTCAATTATTGCAGAGTCCACTATTTTATAAACTTTATTTTTGGATTTGCTGTTCAGTCTAGCAATTTTGTTACATATAGGAATATTTGGTAAAGCTTTAGATGTTAAAAATATAACATTCCTTGAAGATTTTCAATTCAGTATCAGTCCACACCAGTTTCATTTTTTCGTACGAACGCACTAGAGGAGATTTGATGACCAAATTTTATTATGATGCTCCTCAGCAGTGAGCAGTTCATACTAAACTTTGCTCAATGTTTATCTAACCAATGCACAGTCAACGTGACGTCTTTTCCTTGGAGCGATCAGAAACTAAAAGACCAGAAACATCTGCATTTTTGACTGTTTATCTTTATTGTTTTTAGGGCGTAGATATTCATTAGTATGCAGTTACGTTTATTAGGTAGCTATTTTACGTCATTAGTGTATGCCTATTCTCATTAAGTACTTATGTTCTGAAAATAGAAATTGAAAGGATGTCCATGAAGTGTTGAATCATTAGGAAGCCATTATCTTATTTTAGTGTGCAAGCAAAGTGACCCTTATAGTTTGCGTTTTTCATTAAATTACTATGAATATGTAATTGCCACATTGGATATTATCGTCCAAGTAAGGCATGAATCAGCATACAGATTTTTGAATAGTAATTTCTCATCGTTTTCAATCATTTTAATTTTAATCTTTTTTCTTTTCAGAGATCAAATTACCAGCCTCAAGGTAATCCATTTTCCCTTCATTAATCCATTTTTTAAATCATATTTCTTTTCATGTTTCTAGTATACTCTGCCCTTCCACACGTTCTTTTATGATTTACTGTTTTATCTTTGTTTTTGCCCAAACTGAATTTGAGTTTAATTGAATTAAGATCGTTGAATATCCATGGTTAGTTATCATTTCACTTTGCATTTTCTGTATAGAAATCTCATTTTTGTTTTGTAGTTGCTCCTCCACAGCCTCCTTCCGGTCCTCCACCTGCTCCACAAGCTCCCCCTCCACCAGCCGCCCCACCTGCACCCCCAGCCCCACCAGCCGCTCCGCCTGCACCCCCAGCCCCACCCTCAGGACCACCTCCTCCTCCAGCTGGACCTCCTCCTGTTGCTGGTGGGCCACCTCCTCCACCAGGTGGTGGCCCCCCTCCTCCGCCCCCTCCACCAGCTCCCGGTGCTCCCCTACCTCGAAGTGGAGGAAGTGGCAGTGGCGGCAGCGGAGGCGGTGGTGGTGGCGGTCTTTTGGATGGAATTGCGAATGTCAAACTCAAGAAAAGGAGTGAGGTATGCATTGTAAGGTGTTTGTTATCTTCAGTTGGAAGGTCCTTTTCAAGGGCGTCGAAGCGGGGGGCCGAGGCACTGCCCCTCCCACTTTTTCATAAAATAGTGTGTTTCACTGTTGTTGCCTGAGCTGATTCCCGACTTTAGTGACCAGGCCCTTCCACTTTGGAAGTTGTTTCGACGCCACTGCTTTTGCACGTTTGCTGGATAGCATTGGGAGAGAGCAGGAAATGTTTACGCATTTTATTGATATGTTTCATCATATTAGCATCATTCACCTGGATTATGTTTCATCCGTGTAAGTCATTGACTGGAGAACATCCTCTCAGCAATTTGCACTCAATGCTTAAAAGTATTACTAATTTTTTTGTTTATTAGACTGATGCGCAACCAAAACCAACGTCTTCTGGAGGCAGCGGCGGTGGCGGTGGCGGTGGTGGTGGTGGCGGTGGCTTGGATATGATGGCGCAGTTACAACAGAAGCTGAATGCTAGGTAGCTATAGTTATTCTGTTGTTTTTCTAATGTTAATATTTCACATAGATCCTTCCAATTTTGTCTTTTCTATGTACTTCTTTCTGTGCACTGCTTTAAAGCTGAAATTAGTAATATTTATTTTCAAATATATTTTTCTCTCATGGCTTCTTTACATATTACTTATTTCTTGTTGTTTGCCTCTTTGTTTTCACCTTTTATTTATTACCATAATTCACTGTACTTCTCATACATAATGTGTTTTTAATATATTCAATATTTTTCACCTCCATAAGGAAAAAAATGAGCAGCGACAGTGTAAGTAGTCTCATTATTATTTTAATATTATTATTCTTATTTTCATCCTCATTATGATCCTTATTTTCATTTGTCTTATTAGTGTTGCAAGAATTTTTTGAACATGTATTTGTTTTAAAGCTCTGCTAGCAAAAAGTATTTCTTGGCGAAGATCTGTATGAAGTGTCTTTGTAGAACACAATGTGTTGTACCTGCCTGTTGATTCTAGCATCACCATTTGATAGTCAGTCATTGTTTTGAAATTTCATTGTAGACTTCATTCATTATTTACCTCAGACTTAAGGGTTTACATGTGCCTCGTTTACATGAAGAATAGACCTGGAATCGTTCCAGTTGTTTTTTTAACTTTGAGATCGCAGTGTTACTTTTAGTTCTTTTAAACTAGCTTCCTTTAAAGACGATTTCAATTTGCATTTCTAGCCTGATGAAGGAGCAAGCAGCAATGGACCGTCAAGTTAGTAAATTTGCCGTTTAAATTAGCTCTTTTTGCTTATATCATATTGCACATTATCTATGGCACATCCTCAGTATTATAATGGTTTTGATACGTATCTTTGTTAAGTGAATCGTTTTATTTGATAAAATGAATTAGGAATGGAGAAAAATAGATTAGGATTGGGTAAAATTGAATTAGGGATACCCCTAATTAGGAATACCCATGGACTCTCAAGTGTAAGGAGAAACCCATGTGGAATTTCTCTCCGGCCCATTTCTTTGCTTTAGATACTGCAATGCATTACTGAAATAAGGAGAGGCCAAAAAATAGACTATGGAAGATATTCATTGGCGGATTTCCGCTTTTGTTGAAACTGTTTCTGGGCTTGTTTTATCGCATTTAATTCATTATTGTAATTTTTTGCCGGGCACTACCATGCTTTGAAATGCTTAGGAAATACTGTGCGATTATTTTGAAGGTCCTTACAGTTTAAAATGTTTGTAGCAGTTTGCGTACCGTATTTCTTTGATTACAGACTACCCTTAATTATAAGCCGCTCTAAATGGCGCTCTGGAAAAATAAGAGCGGCCCTGGATTACAAGCCGCACCCAAAATGCTCGTAACTGTATGTAGTTATATTTATTGAAAAAGAAAAGGCAACAAAGATCATAGTATACTCTACTTCAACTTTTATGAGCTGGAACAAAACGTTCCAATTATAAGATGTAAGTCATGGGTTATAATGGAAGAAATTAGGTATTTAGATGCTTTTGTATGACATTCTGGTGTCTATGAATTCAATTTTATTTGCATTTTGGGATGAGTAATGACAGAGGAGTAATGGCTTCTTTCATTAAGCTGTATATTTGCTTGATATTATAGTTGTACCTTCAGCACCAGTAAAGAAATTCGAACCCATTAAAAAGTCAACGCCTGTGACAGAACCTAAGAAGTGAGTATGCATTTATTGTGTTTCCCATATCGTTAATTTAGAGAGCATATCGGATGATCCTGACCATTTTATTGGTCAATAACGCAGAATATTCCCCCATATGGGGAGGTCTCCAACAGTCAATCAACATTTGTCCACTAAGCTAGTTTAGAGTTTAGTAGACTAGCATGACGTCCATACAAGTGCGTGTGTGTGAGCTGTGTTAATTTAATGCTTTTAGTTGAATCCTTGTTTTCATCTTTTTTCACTTTGTGGTAATTAGCTAAGCATGGTATTCTCCAAATGCATGAAAAATACGTATATAATCTCATGGTTTGACGTTATTTGCGAACAGCAGCAAACAAAGACCCCTAAGGTTTTTGCTTTCTATTTTGTGCTTTGCTTTTTGTGCTTTTTGCAGTTAGTATGATCAGTATTGTAAGTTGAAAATTTTGTCTTTTGTTGATGCTTCGTTCAGTTTGTACAAATTGTCATGCCATGATTAAGACTTATTTCATCCCCACGACTTACGTCATATCTAAGACTTACGTCATTCCTAAGACTTACGTCATCCCTAAGACTTATGTCATTCCTAAGACTTACGTCATTCCTAAGACTTAGCCATGTCTAACAATACATAGTGTATTTCTGTTTCCAAGTCTACCGACATAACTTGAGCATAATCTGGTGATTTTTTCTTCTCATTTCAAATAAACTCTTTTATAGAACAGTGGGAAGTAGCCATGGTGGAAGACAAGAGTCAACAAACGATGAATCGATCAGTTCTGATCAACTAAAAGCGCTTAAATCTGTAAGAAGACATAATTTATTTAGCGGCTGATTTCTTCTTGAGTTTTGCTAGAAAGTAGAAAAAGAGTTTGGGAAAACTAGAGAATTAGGAGGTAGAGATTTTATTGAAACTTTGAGGGAGTGTTTGGGGGTACGTTTAAGGGAGTGTTTGGGGGTACCTTTAAGGGAGTGTTTGGGGGTACCTAGAAGAACTGCTTGGTTACTTTTATGACTAGAGTCTTTTCGATGAGGTTTGATAGTTCATTAGATGAAAGGTTAGTTTTCATTATCATCATTTTAATTATCATTTTATTTTTTACCTTTAAAGTCATAATCACCGTAGCCTTGATCATAGCGGTAATCATAAATATGTGAGAAATGTTTCGATTGCGTTCTGTTTTGCACTTTCTGCCGCATTTTAAATAAAACTATCATAATTTATTTTGTTGCTCCTACTGTAGTTACAACGGGCAGTTCATAGAGATTTCTTTCAAACCGAATAAGAATGCATCAAACGTTATTAACGAAAGTCTTTATTTCTTAGGAAATCCTGGAAGCTTTTAAGAATGAACTAAGAGCTACTAAAGACGAAATACTCAAAGGTAATTTCAATTGAGGATGTTGTCTGTTTTTATTTATTCTTTG
Source organism: Cassiopea andromeda (assembly GCA_018155075.1). NCBI lineage: Eukaryota > Metazoa > Cnidaria > Scyphozoa > Rhizostomeae > Cassiopeidae > Cassiopea > Cassiopea andromeda. The sequence goes on from WIPJ01000486.1 coordinate 617,351, forward strand.
TCTTTCTACCTCTTCTTTGACGGCTGCAAGTTTCGCAGCCTACAGTCACATCTCGTAATTCTCTGGCATCTTTCTTTTTTCAGAGTTTCGCAAAGAGTTAGCAAATATTGGAAGATAAAACAGTTGATGGAGGCACGCTATGATGTTGGACTTTCGACGCTCGTCGCTCTAATTGTAAAAATGATCATCATCTTTTATCAGAAGAAACATTTTTGAGTAAATTTGTTGTCAAAAGCATTTTCTAATTTGTAGATATCGATCATGCGAAAATGGTTTCTCTACTCTCGTTTGATAATAAGTCATTTTTGTTGCACGATGATCGGCTAATACATGGATAAAAAAGTAACATTGTTAACATTCTGTTAAATCTGCGCATATTAGAAAGAAACGGATAATAGAATTTTTAGATACATTATTCTCACATTTTTTATGTCCAATTGTCATCTAGGTAATACTTGAGATTATGGTTGTGTTGAATCGTAACTACCCTATTTATCATATTTTTCTCTGATGCCTTCAATCGCCACATGGATTTCCCCATTACGTACAGACGATGATGAAAGACCTCGTCTTTAGTTCGTGAATGGTTTTTTGCACAACATTTGTATCACATTGGCCTCTTTTACGAGATCATTTACCGTCAAACTCTCATTGGTCGTATGAGGCTATCTTCACAGTTGCAATTAATTACTTGCGATTCTCATTTAGTTTTCTATGCTCTCGCTAATCCAATTCAAATAGCACCATTGTGCTAGAAAGCTTATATTTGGTTGATTAGCTGAATGGAAATGACGTTATTTAATTACGTCTCTTTTCCCATCACTTAGCAATTAGCTATTAGCTACTAACATTATTGCAAAGCATGCCTTATCCAGTTGATAAAAGATCCTTCCATCACAACAATTAGTGAAGTCTAGGTAATTCCTGTTTCTAAGAAATCGAAATTATATTATCTACTATCCCTTTAATCAAACTAGTTTCGTTTTGTACGGCTTCCTTGAGCAGCTCAAATCGAGAAGGTGATGAGGCCTTTCTTTGAGGTGCGTTCTTGTTTGTAGATACCTCATTGCAGTCTATGTACCTACTTGCTGCTTCGATAGCTACTAATTATTAGCTTAAGTGGCAAATCATTATTTTAATCAACAAATAAGGTTACAAGTTTCAACTAGTGGGACGGTAGGAAATTAGTTAGCTGAAGCTTTGCTTTTATTTGTCTATCTTATGATGACAAATTTCAATTTTATGATCTGTAGTGAATCCGTGTGGTCATGCCTCATTCTCATCGTATATTTTGATAAAATTTTTTCTTTGTCATTTTAACGTGGAATCGATGTTAATTTTAAGATACGCTCTTCTTGTTTTGCTTACTAATTCTTTGAAAAGCTTTGGTTTTAAGATGATTACCTTGGCGTCAACAGAGAATTGTGTGTTAGACAGCGAATATGATGTTATCTGTCCTTTATTATTATTCAGTTCAAAGACAAAAGAATGGGAGGTAAAAAGGCAATCCCTTTGAAATTTTCATTGTTTACGAAAAGGTTTAATTATTTTGATGATTTAATGATCTTGAGAACCGTATGTTAATTTTCACTTGTTCTGGTCTATTTTTGAAACTAGCTCTCTTTTTCACACATCAAAATCTACTTGAGCATTGAGAGTGTCTATTGCAGTTAATAATCTGTGACATAGCATAATGGTGGTTACTTTTAGCACTTTTGTACCTACAAATTAGACGGAGTAACTGTCTAGGTGTCCCTTAAGGAAAACACATTTCAGCCTCGATGTGGGTCTACACGTTGATGTTTTACCGAAATCGAGGTAGGTTATAAAGGTGCCTGGAAGCAGTTATAGTTGAGCAAAACAGTGGAGAGAGGAAATGGACCCACCTCTAGAGTTTTACGGAGGTAAAACTTAAATTTGGGCATCAATTTTATTAGTTTACTTTATGCAGTTCTGTTCACAATTTTCCGTACAATCATTTGCACGAAACATACAAAGTTACGTGGTAATGCCCCTAGGCCCAATGTTGTGAAGGCTACGTACATATTTATGAAACTTAAACAAAATAAGATATGAGCATGTCTCGCAAGTTATGTCATCAAAGCTGTCCTTTCTAAATATGCATAAAGCATTTAGAAGAAAGCTATGTTATGGTACTATACTGCCTAATAGCTATTTCTATAATTCTTCACCAATTTCTTTTTATCAAGCATTGTATCCCCTTTTTCCTTTATATTGGCACATAGTTTTGCACTTTGTATCATAATACTTCATTGAGACCATTTTGTGCATTGGGAGGTAAGCTTTTGGGGGACCCAGGGCAAATACCCCCAACACTTGTCAATGAGTATTGCATCTCAAATTGGTAGTTTTGGCTTCTATTTGTACCAATTCAGTGTTAGGAAATTCCTGCAAAGTGAAAGAAATCTCCAATTTCTGTGAAATTTTGTGCTATGATAGACTGCAGCCCCTCCTGCCACCCCTTCCCCCCTCAGCCAGTGCACTACTCTGTAGGATAAATCGGTTGGAAGGTTCTTATTTTTTTATTAAGGTGATCCAACTAGCCGTTCTGCACCTCAAAGAAGAAGTGCCAAAGGTATGATTTACAAAACTATTATAAGTAGTAAATGGTTAAGTAGTAAAATATATAATTTCTGTACAAACAGCATGTAGAACATCTAATCACCAAAAGTAGAGACTTCCTACTTACAAGTCTCTCCGTTTGAGATTGCTGTGGTGCAAGATCATTGAGTTGTAAGATGTAAAGCAATCATTGTTAACTTTGTAAAATATGAAAGTACTAGCAAACAAAACTGCAAACAAAGTTTTTTGTATTATGTTCTTTGTATTGAGTATAGTCTGTTTTCACAGCAGGCAAGCCAGCATCACAACAACAGCAGCAGCCCCAATTTGGATACCAACAACCTATGTATGGTGGAGGCTCAACTCAGTTGTTTGATGATACAAGTCAGTATTCAGACCCAGCAATGAGCCAGTCACAAGGACATATGGGACAGCCAGCTTTTATGGGATCACAGCTTGTGAATGACCCCATGGCTAATATGGCACTTCAATATGGATCATCTCTTGCTTCTACTGGAAGGGAGTTTGTGGATCAAAAGGTTTCAATCAATTTCTAGTTTTGTATGGAATTAGTTTTTAGATTTGATACAATCAGCATTGAACTGGAAGGTGTAAGAGCAAAAATTATTTTTATGCACCATCAAGCTCTCATCAACTAACCAGAGTCAGATAAACAATTGAAGGGAAAATTTCATGGAAACCTGTCTTTAGTATTGCCCTCTAAATTTCCCTTTAGAAAAAGCTTACCCCCTCTGGTCAACTATTATAAAATTACTCAATGTGATTTTCTTTTGCTGCATCATTTGAAAATCAGTAATGAAGAAATTCTAAAAACCCCATTTGATATAGTAGAAATTGAGCATTTTCTTTGTAAGTTTGCAGTAATCATTTGTATTTATTTGATCAGTAAGGCCAGGGATGCCCAGAGCTTTTTTGATGAGGGCTGAATGCAGAAAAATAAAGAAGAACTCTGACCACACACTATAGCTTGCATAAGTAAAAAGTACTAATCAATGTATAATATACAACTATACTTTCAGAGTTTGATTTGGGTCAGTAAAAACTGGACATTGGGCCACAGTTGGCCTGTGGATCTTATGTGGATGCCAGTGATAAAGACCATTATTAGTGATTTTCTTATATTGCATTGTTTTAAAATTAATTATTTGAAATTTTTGTAGATTGATCATTTTCTGTCTGTCTCAAAATTAAAGTACTACTTTGCTGTTGATACAAATTATGTGATTAAAAAGTTGGCATTGTTGGTTTTTCCATTCACACATCAGGTTTGACCCTTCATCTTATATTATTTTTTAAATAATAATTATTTTGTAAGAAAGAAAGTAAGCTATTAGTGAAAATAATACATATTGTTCTTGCCTTTTTGTGCAATTCTTGCATTTTCTTTGTTGTTATTAATTGTCCATTATTATTAAATTATGCTAGTTGAATATTTGAAACTTTTCTATTGTTTTTTAGAATTGGTCTGTTAAATATAACAAAACAGAACCAGTGGCTCCAAGATATGAAATCAATGCACCAGATTTGTACATTCCAGGTGTGATTGAAATACAACCTGAATGTTCCAATTATTGCCCATAATTTTACTGTTGTTTAGCTTAACCTTTTTCTTATAATTTGGAAGCTTTAATATGTTCCATGCAATCTGAGTAACCTAGTAATTGGGACACTCTTCTGGGGGTGTTGAAAGTGCCTATTCAAGCCACAGCTTGATGGGAGACTTGAGCAGTGCTTTAACTCCCAACTAGTAGTAGATATGTGGGACATCCTTGCAATTTTGTCTTTTCAAAATCATACCCCTTGCTTTTGGAAGTTCTATGTTGCTTATTTTGCTATCTATTTCTTGCAGTTACTGCTATTCAATGCATATTGGGAGATTAGATGAACATTGATTGCATTTTCCTTTCAAAATTAACAGAATATGTCTTTGTATTTGTAGTAATGGCCTTTGTCACATATGTTTTAACTTGTGGACTTGTGTTGGGAACACAAAACAGGTAATAATGTATTGAAAGAATGACCATAACTAAGCTAGCATTCTTGAATGTACTGTTTGCAAGTTGAAATGTCAGTGACTTATTTGAGCATTGGAGATTTGTCTTGTTATTTATCTACCTTCATCTTACTCTTTTATGTTTTTGCTTTTTATAAGATATTTATGGAATGATTGTTATAAGATTATGGTTAAACTCAGAATAAAACACTTAGTGAGTAATATATTATTTGAAATAGTATAGTTGCAGGTATTAGTGCTGCAGATGTCTTGTACCATTTGTTAGACACAGAATTCTTTTATTAAAAACTATTTTCAAAAAGCTATAAAAAATGTAAATGATACATAAATCCCCTTGTAGTTACTTTCCCAGCTGGTTTTTTCAATTCATATACCTTTTTGTTGTGTAAGTACTGCTGCATTGTATGTACCTTCTGTGATTTGTACTGTGTTGTTGGAATTATAATCATTGATTCAATTGTAGATTTTCTCCAGAACAGCTGGGGATGACAGCCAGTTCTGCCCTAGTTTGGTTATTTGTTGAACTGTTAGTCATCATAATGACACTGTATGTATTTGGAATGTCCTCTGATGTTCGATATTTGGATATGTTAGCATTTTGTGGGTACAAATATGTTGGGTAAGTGATATTGCAGTTTTGTCCATCTCCATTTCATAGGAAGTTCCAGTGTAGTTTACATGTAACTGTTAGAATATGGCTTGGCTTTTGCTTTATTAAAGTAATAGACTTCATTAGTGGTGACATCATTAAAGTATAATTGTAGGACTTTGAATGCTTTGACTTCATGTTGCGAATGAGTCCCCCAAAATAGGCATGTGCTGAAAATTTTAGGTGAATATTGTCAAACTGGGATGAATTATGGCCATTTGACAACAGAAGACTTGCCATACCAGCCACTATTTTTCTCCTGGTACCAAACGTTTGGAACCAGGCTCCTGATACAGTGATTTGATAGTAAATATATCAGCCTTCAATTGCGTATATCTCGGTCATCATTTTTCAGATTGAGCTGAGATTTGTCAACAGTAGCTATTTCAAAGAGCTTTTTCAATTATGCATTATTCAAAAAGTTAATGCAAAAATTAAAATATTCTAAAATTAGAGTTTGCATGACGTCACAATAATGACCTCTATTATAGTAATGCTTGGCATGAAAACTAATAATCATGATGTGATGTTTTTGGTCACCTGTGCTTTTTGCCAATTAGTTGATCAGATGCCTTGTGGTTGAGCATACATTGTGATTTGGAAGTTTAAAATCTTAAGTGATTTTATACAACTAGTATTATCACCACACTAACACTTAGTACATTACCCACAAAAGTTTCATTTCCCTTGGGTAACCCCTTTATTGAGAATTCTCACTTGTAATAATGCTTCTAAGAAATCAAGAAAGGTATGAAGCTAGAATCTTTACCAAAAGTCCTGGAACACTTGTGTTATTTCTGCTGCTCATTTAGTAGTATCCAACTCTCCCCCTCAAAACAATGCTGTTATATACAGCGTTGACAGGTGCAGAATAAGTTGCTATGCTTGCAGATGCTTCTCTGACAAATAAACACTTAATTCAACATTTTTTTAAGGGGGGAGGGGATTTCAATCGTTCGACATGGATGAAAAAATCATTTTTATCAGAAATTATTCATTAATGAATTGGCGTTCCAAGGACTTTTGGCAGAGATTTTGCCTAAATACAATCATGATTTGATGCTCTTTATTTATTAGTATTTGTTGAAATAATAAAGTATCTATATAGCATTTGTTTTGTAAAATTGAAAGTAAAGCACAGGATGCTTACTAGGTGAAGTAGTTTTTGTGTGATTTTTCTTCTTCTTCCAAGAGTGTCACTGAGCAGTGACGGTTTTAATTTTCTCTAGGAAAGAAAGACGTTACATTGGATGACCAATATGCCATGCCTTTTATGAAATATATAATGTTTTTTCGTAGAATGATCATGGCGGCAATCGTCGGTTTAATACTAAAGTCAACCGGATATTACGTAACAATTGCGTGGATGAGTTTTACCACATCTTTCTTTTTGGTAAGTTCTCTAGCTTAATTGTACCAAAGGATGTACCTACTGTTTTTTACAAGGGGTATCGAACATACGATCCGCGGGCAAGACCCCCCCACCCCACCAAGCTCCTAGAAACTTATTTGAACAAGTTGAAACCTAGCGATATTTTTATTGCCTGTTTGGCTAGCGTGGAAAATAGTAATTTCCATTTTGTATGCATTTTCTAGCGTTCCAGATATGAAGCAGCCTTTTTGAGTTAAACATTTTTTAACTTCCGTCCTTTCACCTGACAATGGTAGCCCCAGACCCTATCCGTCCTACTTGACGTCAAATCTCGCCTTATGCAGCCCCCAGACCAAAACGGATCTGATATTCCTGCCTTGTTTGAAAGTGGGATCCTGTGTGCGCATCGCAGTATCAAACTGTTGCTTACGTCATTATTAGTTTGGTTTGACATGCTTTCGTTTTAGGCTCGAACGTTGCGACTGATTATCCTTCCTGAGGCAGCCTCGGATGGAGTTGCGAGAGCCAGCAAGAGGCGACTCTATTTGTTATTGTTCATTTCACTTGTGCAGCCAGTATTTATGTTCATGCTTACGAGGCATTTGAATCAGTTCGAGACTGGAACAATTACGAACTTGAATGTGTAGCGAATGGGAACTATTGTTAAGGCAAGAAATTTATGAACTGGAGTTGTTGGTGACATTGTGTGGTAAGCCGGAGAAAGTGCTCTTTTGCAACAAGAATATTTCTTGCCAACTGTTATTTATCTTGCTATTGAATATCTATATTACTGAAAAATGACTTTTAACTTAATCAGAAGTTTTGTAAACCAAGAAGAGTTTACGTGGTAACAGAATTTGCTTTTTCATTTATTCTCTGGTAGTGTAAATCAGTCATGGCTCAACTTAATCATGTCCCAATGACCTCGAAGGACAATTCTGGACAGCAAGAGTATTCTATATGTACACTATTTTATTTCCCTTTGGGCGTCTCTTTTAACTTTTAATATTCGTCCCCATTCCTTTATTCTCTTTCATGTTTCCATTTAAATTCCTCGTCCTATTTAATACAAGATGTTTATCATTTTAAGCTAGATCAGTAGTTTAATCAATTTCAAGTTATAAATTTCTGCTCTTGATTTCTTATTTGTAGCAAATAATTACGTTGCTCTAAGAAAGAGAGGCTACTCCTTCCAAGTGCCACTTTCTGCTAATAAAATGCTACATTTCTTTAGAATAATTCCCTAGTTTATTTATGATTGATTGCTTACTAGCAAAGATACACGATATTGAAATACAAGAGAATTGTGAATGTGGCTGATATATTTTGTAAAGCTAAATTTATTTCAAAGAGTGCAGATAGCTTTTTGTGCAAAAACTTGAAATACTCGCAACACACTTTACAATACTACTTAGACAATGGCATGGTTAGCAAAGACTATGAGAACCCCATGACCTAACGTAAAAAATAGCAAAACAGATATGGCAATGAAAAAGAAAGACTAGAATTACATACATTTACCCGTCCAACATTATGTGAGATTGGGGCTGTATGACGTTGTCTATGCTCGACCACGGAAGTGTTTGAAAGTAGATTTATGAAAGCGTAGGCAAGAGACGGACTCTCATATCAAACTACCACTTGTTTACTGGTCTCATTATTTGGTTTCATATATTAATATTGTTGCTTAGACTAGCAACACCATAGTTACTTATTGGTAAATAAAAGCTATTTTAAAGCCTATTGTTAACTTTGCTATCGAGAACAATCGCCCACTCAGAGGACATCTTACCTTTATGACGTCATGGCTTTGTCCATATTACTTCTCGCATTCTGTTTACTGTTGTAATAAGTCATCATTATAACTCATTTGCGAGCTATCTCTGACTATTTCAATCGAAGTCATTCGTATACCTTGAAGGAGTTGAAATCAATTCAACATAGATATAGTCTGGTACGTTTATTTCTGATGTTTCTCACTATCTATTACTTTGAAGTTCTACTTCAATATGTTCTTTAATGTTATAACGAGTTTTTTCTACTGAAGCGTAGCTTCAAATACTAACAATACCTCAAACACAAATATTTTCTATTTACATGAAGTCAATAAAGCTTAAAAGCATTATCAATATGTTCATTGAGGACTTGCTTGACAACGATCTGGTACTTGGGGGCATGGGGGCGTAACGTACATGTAACAAATGTTAAGTTGTGTATACCTTGTCTGAAAGTGTTCTATATCCCGCGGGTAAACAATAGATAAGAATGAGTTAACAAATGCACTTCTGCAGTTATTCGCGTTTTCTTCACGATTTGATTCCATTTACGAGGCCACTTCAGCATGGTTGGCCAGTCTGATGGCTACTGGATATTTATGATGAGTGTCTAAAATTGTATCTCAATAGTACTATAGCTCCAACTGACTTTATTTGGTACTCCAACTACTTAATTCCGTTTTTTGCCACTTTCGAGATTTTTTATCATACATGCTCGTTTGAATGCTGCCTTCATAGAGTTGGATTGTATCGATCTGGTTTGCAGATCCAACGCCAAGGGCCAAACTTATCTTTTACGAATACCAAAAGTCGCCAAAGATAATGAGTCATAAGAAGCAAAGCTCTTTTTCTGAGATTCCACCATCACCCACTGCCAGTGAAGGACCAACCGTGATTCTACAAGAGCCAGTAGGAAGGGAACTTGTTGTTATGTTTCAATGTGGCCTAGAAAAGGAGGCGTTCGTTTTTGAAGCAAAAGATCTAGCAGCTGTTAAAGAACAGGCTTGTGTTTTCCTTGAAACGAAGGTAAGATGTTGTTGCGTTCAAGTTTTAACAACTTTGCGTTTGCAAGTGTCATTACTGGTCACCAATCATAATTGTATCTGTGTTAAATTAAACTTCTGGTGGCGGTTCGCTTCCAAGTTAGCAATCAATGTATGCTTTGTAAGAGATTTCCTCAAGCTGCATTATTGTTGTCGTGTTTTGACTGATGGAATGCCGCGTAATCGGTCTTCAATCTAGATATTACAGGTATAAGCGGCCCAATCTGTTTGTTTTACAGCAGAAAGATTTTTTCTTTTTGTAACTTCTGTTGACGGAGTTGGGCGTTTGGGATGAGAAACTGTGCAGGCTTTGTGTAACTTGTCAACAAACTTGTGCTTACAAAACACGGATACAGCTTGTGTGTTCACCACCCTAACCGTCAACGTACGTTGTGTTGTATTTCAAGACCTTAATGTTTTATACAGGGAATAAATGATGGGTATTTATCGATCTAGAGGTATTTTGGATTCTCATGAATTTTGTGATGTTTTATTAACTGAGAATTTCGGGCAGATAGTTTGCTCTTTGATGCAGCCAATCTTTTTCATTTACAGTCTTTCAGAAGTGCTATCATAAGTAAGACTTAGTTTGTTTTCATAGCCCAGAGTGCAGTGGATATTTTCTAACTCTGAATCAATATTTGCAATGTAAATGTAAATTATGTATTCAACTAAGTGTTTGAAACTAATAAGTAAACAATTGCATGCTTTGGTAGTTACAATTTCCAATACAAAAAGCTATGTTCAAGATGATTGGCTGTGATTGATGCTGTAGTGGACCATAAGCCTAATAAGAATCATGTATACAGTGTGATTGAATATGCAAACATGTCTGCTGTCTTGTTTGTAGTTTTCTGTCAGCTTTTGAAAAGTTTGTATAGCTAACTTGTTACGTTGTAGAAAATTTATTAATTTTTATAGGTTTATTTGGTGTCAGTAATTACAGGCTCATAAATTCAGAGCAAGCTTCACTTCCTCAGTATGAGTTTGTAGAAAAGTAGGCATTCCTTTAGCCTATGTAACCTCCAACTTTAATCTGCAAGTCAACCACTGACAAAGGTGCTTGATCCAATGCTTGCATCAATTTCCAGCTATTATGTATCATAAAGTTCTTAGCATTCTTTAATATATTGCCCCTTTTAATGATTAATGATCAGCTTTTGTATGCTTGTCAGGTGATCTCTTCAGCTCTGAAAAGGATATTAAAAGCCAATATATGCAAATTCAAAAATAAGCTTTGCTAAGCACAAGTGCTTTATTATGCAAATGTTTTGCACTGCTTGCAGAGAGTAGAGTACCAAAGTGTGATGTCACAACTAGTTTATTTGTAGAATGTTTAAATTTTGACTTTACATTCTGAAAAAGCACTTTGACACATTATTGACAAGTTTCTGCTTGATTTGAGAAATAATGAGCAAAATATAGGCAACTGAATCCTATCTAATCACTGTATTTTGAGCTTGACTCTAATAGTTATGAACCAGGCTGAAAATACAATGATTTGTATGGCAAGTCTTCTATCATCAATTGACCATATTTCATCCTATTTTGACACAAGTCACCTAAAATTATCAACACATGCCTATTTTATGGTGCTGTCTCACTCCATGTGGTCAAAATATGTAAATTTTAAAGGTAGATTTTTATGAGGTCAGTACTTTAGTACCCTATGAGGTACTACAAACACAAGATACAAGATGGTACAATTGCATGCAAAAATTACAAAATCAGAATCTGATTTTTAATTGCATTAGATTTTGTAACAGAATGCACCACAGTAATGCTGCTTGTTGATATTTGCTGTTGAATAGTTGGTATAGCCTGTGGAGAAAATAGTAGCATGCTATGTTGCACTTTTTTGCATCCAAATGCCTTAGCCTGAATTGTGCCCAATGGTGTTCCATGTCACATTATTGCTATGTGTAGTTCAGTGACTTTGCATATGTGTTGTCTTTGTCGTTAACCTATTTATAAATTATTTTCAGATTTTGTAGTAGCCAATTGCTGTCATGCTGATGGTTTTGTTTGTACTTTGTGTTTGTACTTTTTACAGATTATCAAATTTTAGCTCCTTTTTCATACATAGAGTTAGTGCTGTTGATGATTGAAACTTTCAGCAAGAGTACTTTCCATAGGGATCACCCATGAAGGATTTCCACACATTTTTGCCAGTTTTCAGGCCTCCTCCCTCCCCCTGTCTATGCCTGTCCACTTTTTGCTTAATAACCCCCTCCCCCTTTCCATGCAAACTCTGAGTTGGAAGACAAATTGAGCTGCAGAAGTTATAGAAAAACTAATTTTTTTTAAAAAGACATGCATGCTGTACTTATTCTTGTTTGTCTCTTTTATTTTTCAATTGTTAACACAGGAAAATGAATATAAAATGACCTTTAAATACCCTCTTCCCTCTTACAGATACCACTCTGAAAAGGATGTCCACTTACAACTATGCCTCCTCCCTTCCCTGCCCATTTTTATCCAAATTGTTGCTAACCCCCTCCCTCCCCCAAGGTGTGGACATCCTTTATGGATGCCCTCATAATTTCTTAGATAGTAGTTACCTTCAAATTAAAGCCGTACTTTTAATAGATAAATCAGTTTGAATGCAAAGCTATGCAATATGGGAGTGGCCAAGTTATAACAATCTCAGTTTCTTTTTCTGTGATTCTGGTAGCAGTGTTGTGGTCCTAGCAGGTCCCCTTTTAATGCAGAGTTTTGGAGGTTGTTTCTTTTATCTTTCTATTTGTTTCAAAATTTGGAAAGTCATTATGATATTTTGCTCCAAATATAAAGTTATGCTATAATCTAGCACACATTTGGAGTTCTGTGAAATTTCAAGGAAAACTGGAGTAATTTTGTAGAATTCTAAATGGCATGGTTCCTAAAATTGTGTTTTGAGCCCCCTTATGAAAATTTAGCACTACACTGCTTTCTGGCAGCCATGATATCTAGATGTCATCTGAATGATAAAAACTTTCATTACCCTCCCACCATAAATGTGCTTCTGTCAGTTAGCAGACCTCAGAAAGAGTAGTTAAAGGGTTTTATTTGAGATTTTATGTAGTGAATCAGATTGTTTGATGTACTAGTCTCAGACCAGCTGAACTTCATATATCTTATGATTCAGTCTATTCCTTTCCTTTTTGAAATGCCATAACTGTGGTAGCTGATTGGGGTTTATGCTGATTGGATGGTATGTGAATTGGTGATTAACCATAGGAGCAGGCTTTGATAAGACTTTGCTAAGCATTTAATGAGCAATTTTAGGTAGAAATATCAATAGGTAAACTTTAGGGTTTTTGTGTTCTGTTGTGAGAAGCAGAGTAACTAGTTAGCTTTGCTCAATTTTTTGTTCATGAAAGTGTTATTTCCAAGGTAGGCTTAGGAATGACACACTTTTCTTCAAATCATAGTTTGTTTGTTTGTTTGTTTGTTTGTTTGTTTGTTTGTTTGTTTGTTTGTTTGTTAAGGTGTAGCAAGAGATGTGTATTTCCACATACTAAAGTGAGTTAGTATTGGTAGCATTGAGTAATGGAAGCACAAAAATGTTGAAATTTGTTTGGAGTTTATTGGTTACTGCCATTCTATTATCATTTGTTGTTGATTTATTGTCACTGCAGATGCCATTGTCTTGTTTTGGAATTTTGGATAATAGGCCTCTAAACTTTTGATATATGACTCGGCGGAGTCACGTGTCTTCCTTTGCAAACCTTATCATTTAATACCTATTGCATAATTATGCAACCATTCTATTATAAATTTGAATTGATAGATGGGAATTTCAGCTACCAGCACTCAAAAAGGATAGTGATTATCTGAAAAAGCCAATTATGGAAGTAGTTGTTGAAATTTTTCTTGAATACAATAGAAAAGACATTATTCCATCACAATCATATTATGAAGGAGAGAAATCCTGTTGTTCGTTATAATTTTAATGAGAGTCTAATGTAATTACGGTTTCCTGCTATCAAGAAAGGTCATAATGGTACTGTCCCAATGAGATATTTACCATTATTGGGTAATGCTCTCATTCATGTCCTTCCTCGAACACTTTCGAGTAACCTCTTTTAGCACAAATTGAGTTTTCACTGGTACCACCTGGTCGATTTGTGCCATATGTTGATGGTATCTATGTTTGACCTTGGATGACAAATTCCATCATTCCAGGCTATTTATACAACTTTACACACTGCCCTTTATGTCCGCTTGATTTCGGACGCATTTTCCTATTGAATTTCCCCTCAATTACGGTCAAATCATTACTTATACCTCATTAGCTTACTTAATGATTGTTTTTCGTCTTTTTAATAGCATCGGTTATTTCTTCTATGTTTACCATTGTTTTTTCAATGAAGTTATTTTTTGTTTTAATACAATGACTATATTTAATGTGATCATAATTTTTACAATACTTATAATTATCATTATTCCTTGTTATTCAGTTCAGTATTTTCTAACGCTTTCAAGTAAGAATTAAAGTATTTTCTTATATTCTTGATGTTCCGTGTTTGATGGCCCAAGTTCTTTTATAAACTAGAGCGTGGTGTATTTCCCTGATTGGTTAATCTCTACGTGGGAAAGGATAGACAAATGTTTAGACGTAGTGGCCCTACTTGGTTAGTGGAACAGACGAGAGATCCGTACCATTAATAAATGAGATCAAATTAGCCTACAGACCTTCTTTCATTGCTCACTTTTAGTTTACACAAATTCCAGTAACACACCCTCACAGTCTTGTGACTTCTGCCAATTTGGAAAAGAATGTCCTTGTTGTGATTTGTTTTTTTGCTGAATTTCTGTTCTGAAAGCTTGAGCACGGGAAGATTGAGTAGACTTACATGCCCTTTCGCTCTCTGACTTTCATGCCATTAGATAGATTTTTTGGAGAGGAACACAAGCTTAAGTAGGCCAAGGGTTCTCGGCTTCTTTGAAACTTCTTAGCAAACCCCAACCTGCTTGAAATGATAAAGCACGTTCTATCGTTTATTGTTACTATGATCAGCTGTTTCTGAATATCCACTCTTGTTAGAAAGTTAGGGCTGCATTTTTTGAAGGAAAACGTAAGGGTAACAGTGTCACAAGATTCCATCAATCTCTAAATGGCAAACTGATACAATCTGCGAGAAAGGTCTTCACACAATTGGATCGTATTTGACACCGAACGGCAGTCAGGGTATTTTTCAATTAGGCCGCTCAATCCTGTTTTGAACGTGGCTCTTAATGGCAACATGTTTCCTGTAACTAACGATTTTGTTCATGTGAATGCAAAATGACGAAGAGAATTCTGTACACCTGCTAATTTGTGCATCTTCCAGTGTGTTTTGACTTGAACCTCTCATGAATCTACCGAAACATCTGTTGCCGGTGAAATCCTTGGCTATCTCTTAATTATGTGAGCTTTGAGATTCTTGATTCTTGGCCTTCAAAATTAACAGCAGTGCTCCCTATAGTTAGCTTTGTATGTCGTCAGTTACAAAGGGTTTTTATGAATATGAAGATAAGAGCTTATTAGAAAATCCAAGATATCTCGTTTGCATAAACTTGTGAAAGGCGTATGGTATAGACTGAGAATCAATACACCTGTGAGCGCATAAATATTTGACTCGTTTGGTGTGTGAAACAGCCTCTATTTAAAATAGAATTTATTGTTCGTGTTGTCTCCAATTTTAGTTCCCACAACATGGCCATTATGGAATTGCTGAATCGATTCTGCTGTTTAGACACAGCTATAGTTCTTTCAACCTGTTGGAATTAATCTCAGCTATTGATGATATTGCAAGTGGTGATGTTCTTGAAATTGTAATGAAATGTAAGTTATACTTTAACTATTTATTTTTTTAAATAGTTGCTATTTTACTTTGGTTTCAAAGCCATCGCTGTGAATTTAGAGTTGGAAAAAATTTTGAAGATTTGCTTAGTAAATCATGGTATTTTTTGTTCTCCTTTTGAGAAACAAAAAGGCGTATGTGTTGGTTGATTGCAAGCAAATCTTAGATGCCTTGAAAACAACTATTTATTCATATGTAAATATATATTTCATAATTGTTCGTTTTCGAAATTTGCCATATTTTCTTACAAGGATTCAAGTGCAAAGCGCGCCGTCATATGCCGCCATAGGGAGAAGGAAAACGTCAATAGTACCTAGTTGTGCGTGACTAAATTGAGATATAATTTAGTCTATTAGAATTGAATCGGAAAATAATTTTTGTAAAATTTTGTACATGTTCCAAGTTGCCATTCAAGACATTGACTTCAGAATTACTACTAAAGCAAGTGACGAAAGAGATTTTGTTTTCGTCAAAGTGGAGGGCAATTTATTGTACTCTAGTTAATTTTGAAGCGACTTTTATTTACTCAAAGTATTTCATTTTACACTACATATTCTAGAATATTAGGTATTAGCACTCATTTGCTAAGCTTCTCAACTTTAATTAGGTAATTACCATTATTATATTTTTTTATTTCGAAGATTGCTTGCTTGAAGTTTGTTGAGAATCGCTTCATTGTACCTGCTCCGATTACTGCTGTATAGATAATAGCTGTTAATTAGCTTCACTCTGTTAAGTTTTCGGCCTCATTCGAGAAGTCATCGTTCATTTTCATTAACAGTTATTAATTTCCTATGTCTTCGTAAAAATAGACCTATCGGCATGGTCGCCCACGCTCAGTGTTGTTACAAAGTTGACCTCCGTTAGATGCCATTTTGCTGGCATTTAATGTAAGCCCATCTTTGTTAGCAATTTGATAATTCTTTATACTGTCTGTATTCATTGTAGCAAGTTATAGGAAACTAAATTTTAATAAAACATTAGGAGCGAGATTTTGGAGCAAATCTTTTATCATATTTGCCTTTATGGTTCTAATAAAATCGATGTCACGTATTGATGTACAATTTCCAGATCTGTAGCAATCCCTTGTTTTAGATAGGCCTATGATCTTAACCTGCTTAAAACAAACTCCCAGCCGCACTCATAGAGTTATGTATACACATGATTTTTCGGCATGGAAAGGCAGAAAAGTTGCCATCGTAGTATGATCTAAGTAAGACCGACTGTTGAAGATGTTTCTACCGCAAAGTATTAATTACGAATTGCAGATGGAGAACACATTTTGCAGATGGCGAATACTTTGCTTATGTTGTGTAAATTTGTTGAAAGCATTCTGAGTTTTTGCTGTCTGTTGTAATTTGGTTTCTATTTGTTCAATGCCCAGAAATTGCCTTGCAATTGCATTAATCACGGTGCCATTCAATTCTGTAAATTTTTAAGGGCACTTTTCATTTCGGATTTTTGCAGGTAGTACTGGGTGTCAGAAAAACTTTTCCGATAGTTTTTGTAAATAATTTATGACCATCACGAATGACTGTGTCATTCCATCTTACTAGATGGATCTCGATTGCCTTTTCGTTTCTTAAATTTGCTAATATGGTTTCTCTTCTTTTTCCAAATCAACGTTATATTTTTACAGTACTTATGTCTATTAATGAAAATGCAGTCAGACTGATTCTCATCATATATAAGGAGCACTAGCAATCACGTGTTGTATGTACTAGACTGTCTTATTTATAGCATCTCCTTGATGCCACTTGCATGGTATTTGATTACCATGAGGTAATATTCCAAGGTACTTCATCAAAACACGATCACCTTGAAGGATACTTGACCTATATGAGGTCAACAGTAAAGGTTTTTTGTTCCAGAGAGGACACCTGTAAGGCCCACGGAGCCTACCTCTTTACATCGATAGTATTGCATTGTAAGTATCCTGTTAGGTCTTGAAAGTAAAGCTTGAACTGTTCTACTAACAGATTCTTTGTTGAATATAAAGTAGAATTAAAGTTCTAGAACAGGGTTCTGGAACCTTTTTGGCTGAGAGAGCCACGAAATTCTCATATTTTAAAATGCATTTTCATCAGAGCCATACAATTCGATATTGGTGTCACATTGAGGCACCAAAATAGTCTGATTGGACACTGATTTGGCCAATGCTTTGTCGAGCTATACGACACCTGAAGACGACATCAGCGATAAGCATGGAAAGCCGTTCTGGAGTTACTCGTTGTTTATCAGTGCTTTGAAGAAATGTCGATTAAGATTTTTCTTTGAGACAGTGCCAGGTGCAATCATCAAAAGAGCCACATCTGGCTCACGAGCCATAGGTTCCCGACCGCTGTTCTAGAAATTGGCAATGGAATTGTAGTATGACGTTGTTCGTGATCAATTTGCTTTAGTACAACTACATGAGATAATGTATTAAGTGAATTTTGCTTTCTTTAATATTTTGTCTCCCTTCAAAATAGTCCCTTGAAAATGTACTTGAATCATATAGTGACTGTAGTATCTATGACCTGGTAATAATTACACGAACTCCTTCAAACTCAGAATTAATATTCACATTAGCTTAAAATTACTTTGGTTCTTGAATTGCATCAGCAGTTATTTATTTTTGTTGTTTTTATTTTAGCCGCAAAATATCCAGACGATAATTCTATTCGTCCTCACATGCTAAACGTACATTCATACAAAAGTCCAACATTTTGCGATTTCTGTGGAGTCATGCTCTTTGGCCTCGTTCGACAAGGTTTAAAATGTGAAGGTCAGTCACTTATTCAGTTCACTTTTCTTTCATCGTTTTTGAACAAAGAAGACCAATTGGTCACCCCAAGCCCTTACAGACCCGGATTACGTGACAATTGCAGCAAGCTGTGACGCAGCAGCATTCTAAGCTGAGAATATGAGATGCATCAATGATCTCGGAAAATTGGAATATGAGTCGATTGTGTTAAGGATAGAAATAGACGTATTTATTAGCTTCATAGAAATAATTCCATTTCATCTTCGAAAATCATTTCTGCATAGCCCTGCCTTCATCTATCATAATTTTCTAGCCTTTACTGGTTGTCTAACAGAATCATTTCTACATAGCTTAACTGGTTTTCTAACAGAACTGCAACCAGACGTGAGTGTTTCTCTTTCAAGGGCATTACTTTCAGGAATCATGCATATCTCGCTATTCACCATCAATTCCAAGAACTTGCAACCTATAGAATGTCGTAACACTCTTTTCAATCCTAGTTTCGTACAACCTGTCTTTATTCAAATGGAACATCATCCAACGTGAAGCTATCTCTTTCTTATGATGTAAATACTGAAAACTTTACCAGAAGAATTTAATCCATCTAAAGATTATTTAATAAATATTTTGCCCATTTAAAACTGTTGGAACCGACTAGAGCCTGATAAACATTGCTGGAATCTGTTGGAATTTTGGTTTTGCTGGTGGTATACCACAGAACGCAAAGAAAGGAAGATTAAATAGATGTACAGAACGAAATTTCCTTATTAATCTTCCAATTTACTTGTCGTAAATGGATAATTGTATGCTCTATTTGTCGAGCTATTTTTGATACACCTTGTAATATATCACAAAGTACAAGCAAGATTGCTCAGACATTTAATTTTTCCTCCAACTATTAATTTTCGTTTATTTATCTTTTTACTCAAAAATTATTTCATTTCTCAATATAACTTTTCCCAATGTAATTTCTTCAACACAAACAATTTACTTTATTTTAATGCGGCACAAAGGACACATAGATTGTACCTTTGTGTATCAACTTTAATTTCTTGCAGTGGCCCTAGTAGCTAAATAATTAATCACGAAGACATGACTCACTCAATGATTTACTCTACTTTGGGTGTTTCATTTATGACTTAGTTATTAATATTAAATTTCATCTTAAGCATCTGTTCAGTGGCTCTAGATCAAAGCTCTTTTGATAATGAACCATATAAAAAGGAGGCAAAAACTTTGAAGTTTGAAAACATCACATTTACTTTGTGTGATTCATGGAAAGTAAGAGAGAAAAATTGGTTGGGAATTTTGTACTTTAGCGATGAATTCTTGTTGCGTCTGCCTAATTGGTGCAGTTCTTGGGATAATTGTGGCTGGAATAGCTGCTGTTTTGGTCCTAAAGATATGCAGTTTTAAAACACTTTTTTAAAACATCGATTTAGGTGGTGAGACAATCAATGAAATTGTCAGGTACTTAATAACAGATGTTGAAATTGTGTTACTTGCAAAGTTCTTTTCTTATATCTTAGTTACAAACGTTTATGGATTATTATTTGTATCTATTCTTGATGGAGCTAACCATGAAAATAACTAGATTTATCTACCATCCTATGCTGTCTAGTTGTAAATCGAGCTCTTCCTTTTGGGACAAATGCTCCACCGTCAGTATTGCGCTACGTATGTTGAATTGCTTCGTAGAGAGTTCGGGAAGTGGTACTATCTTTATTGTTATTACAGGATGTGGTGGGAACTTTCACAAAAGATGTGCGATGAAAATTCCAAACAACTGCAATGAGTCACGTATTCGAAGTGATACAAATAGGTCGACATTATCAATTCCGCGGAAATTTTCAGATGCAGCTAGCATCACTTCAACTGCTTCAAACGAAACATTTTACAGCGCCTTCTCAGAGGTACCATCCCCTCAGCCTGCAAGTCCATCACCATCAACTGGATCTCGGCGGATGACGTGGACGTGTGGAAGACCCGTTGCTATAGATAAGCTTGTGAATAAGCTCGAAATCCCTCATACTTTTGTTATTCATTCATACAGAAGACCAACGGTGTGCAACGTTTGCAGAAAACTGGTAAGTTTGATTAGCCTTAATTGCTACAACGAATTGCCTTAAGATCAGCCCATCATATAAACATGTTTTTGTTGCACAGATGTCATTTCATTATCATGCTAGTAAACGATGACAACAATTTTCTTCCTTCAACAGTTGAAAGGATTGTTTAGACAAGGATATCAATGCAAAGGTAGTCTTCAAAGTTTGTTTTTTCATTTAGCGACACCCAAAAAGCTTTCAAATCAGCTGAATGTTTTAATATTATGCCAGCAATCTGATCGTCAGTGTCAAAATTGCAGATTGCTTATCACTAAGTCGTGTCTTTAATTTCCAAACTGGAATGAAATGAAAAGAAGTATTTGTTAAATATAACTGTATTCAAATATTTTTATGTATTTAAGTCCCTTTGAATCCTGAAGAAGATTGTGGGTTAAAACATGTTTTTTTTATCCTCGTTGTTGTTCTAAGAATTACTAGAAATCAATAATCATTTTCTATAGCCTTTAAGAATTTCAACACATTTATGATCTTTATTTACCTTTAAAAATGCTAACCCATGCTATCACGGCTGACGTCTTCGTGAATTATGACGTTTTGCATGAATTATGACGTGTTGCGTGAATAAGAATAAAGTTAGGTCACATCCACACAGGATTGAAATCCTTGCAAAATTTCCTCCAACCGATTTACATTTGATTTTACCGTCTTTGTTAAGAACCAGCACTCAGTAATGAGATTTTGATCATTAGTTTTTATATCATAGTTTCCTCTTGAACTTTTTCTGGAAAATCCAGCTGCTATTGTAAACAACAGAATCATACTTAGCTGGATTTACTGCCAAAAAGCTTATTCTCAGTTAATTGCTGCTGTTTTCGACAACAAATTAGCATAAGTTGTTTTCTATTGCAGATTGCAAATTCAACTGTCACAAACGATGTTTTGAAAGATCGCCCAGGAACTGCTTGGGCGAAATTTCATCAATTTCTAGAGGTATAGTGATAGTCATAACTTCAGTTTTGAGGTCTGTTCGCTTGAGTTTTTCCCATGCTATCATATCAGGTCTTTGCAAGGCCGTATGTACTTTGATCTTTCGAAAATCTTTTAACTGTGCCATAGAGGGCACACCTTGTGACATTCATTTTAGTAAACCTCTCAGGTATTCATCTCCAACGCTTCAAAACCCCATTCATGTGCTTTCTGGGATACTTTCATGTTTCCCAGTCCTGAGCCTGTATTTTTGTCAGGAATAGAGAGTTGGAAAATATTGTGTAGGAAAAATCTTGAATTATGTATGCCCTTGTGCAGTTGGAGAGGAGACATTAAATAGAGCGGGATTTAGGGCAAATTTTCGTGCGGGAGATGTCATATCGGAGGGGGGCCTTTTGGTAAGTGAAATAGAGATATCGAATCGGTTGTGCTTTCCTATGATAGTATTCAATTAAAAACCTGGTTAGGCTCGATTTTACTCTACCTCTTTATCATCTTATGAATTGACATTTAACAATTGCTTTCAATATTTATTTTTAATATATGATGTTGAAGTGTTTTGTTTTAATGATATTTTACGATTTGCAAATAATTTTGCGGCTTGCACTTGCCTTTGAGTTATGTAAGTTTACCTTAAACAGCTGATTCAATACCTGATGATTCTGTGATCGACAATCAATCAGAGGTTGATTTCAATGATTTGCAAGAAGATATTGATCCACAAGAGGATGAAGAAAATGCCCCGGAGAATAGCGATGCCCAAAGGTGTAGGGAGGAGGAGAACCAAGCGTTGCATGAGACAATGAGCAACAACATTCCTTTGCAAAGGATAGTCGTGTCAGTAAAGCACCAAAAACGACGCTCATCAAAAGTCTTAAAACAGGGATGGATGATACATTACACAGAACGTGATAGCACTGTAAGTTTTGATGCCGTTTGTAGTGGGTAGTTTGATTGTTGGAAAAATTGTTAGCTAAAACCATTATTGCTAGGGACATCATTACACAGGGGAGTAGCTATGATAAAGGGAGGATATCCTGGCTCAATAATTCTGAAAGGCTTAAAGAATATATAAATTCTCCTTCATCTAATTTGATTTCGTACCTGTAAGATGTGAGTGATTAGTGCAAGTCATATCTAGTTCGGCTTTCAGAATGGCGTTATCGTTGAACCATAAAACTTGAAAGCAGTTGAAGCATGAAACTGATTCACATACATGTTTAAATAAAGAAGTGGGCGATGAAGATGGAAGTTAGATAAATGTGGGAAAAGGCTGTGTCTAATCAGCTTTAGGTAGAAGCACCTGTTTTTACCACCATGTTTGATAATTTTAAACAATTGCTGTTGTTTTTTGTTACCAGTAATTCTCTGTCCTCTGAGGTTAATTATCATTACGAAGGTAATTAAACACAACATGTGATTACAGGTTAGATGAAAACCTTGTAGTAAGTTTTTGACCTTGCCAAGTTGTTTACCGAGATTCTTAGTAGATTAACGCGTATGGACACCCGTTTTCTCTATTCATTGGCTTATATTCTGGTCCCTAGTTGCTTCAAATACATACGTTACTTTTTTATTTCACATTTAATGTTGTTTTGGAGTTCAGAATTTTATTATCAAACCAAGTAGTAGTTCAAAATAATTCAGATTTTAAATATACGTTTGTTGTTACAGAGGCGAAAGCATTACTGGCGTTTGGATACAAAACATCTAACCATGTTTCAGACAGACGTTGGTAGAAATTACTACAAGGTAAGTTTTCAAGATTCTCGTTTCAGTTTTTCAAAAATATTTAGTAAAAAATACTAGGAGGATAGGATAGCAACTTGATTTGGTATTTAGTAAGTTTCAGGGGCATTTAAACATTTCAGAAACATAATTTAGAGCCAACTTACTTGTAATAATATTTCGCCATGATGTTTTGCTGTAATGGATAGCTATTTTCTGTATCAATTTCGTAGGAAATTCCATTGCAAGATGTCCTAGCATTAGAGACAAACACAGATCATTCTGGAAAACCCGAAAAAGGAGGGGCGTATGTCTTTGCTCTGAAAACTGTTACTTCAATTTATTACTGTGGTGAGCGTGAGGAATTCGATGAGAAAGGTAGCATTATACCAGCAGAACCAGACAGCGGAAAAGGCATAAGAATTGGTTTGTCGTGGGCTGAAATTGTTAAGAATGCACTTCAACCCATCGCAATGCGATCAGAAGCAACGGCGGCAGCTGGAAATGTTGTAGCTGCGCCTCCACCGAGGTCATCAACCCGTTAGTAGCCTAGCAACTTATTTATTGCTGCATTTCATATTTGTTTTGTTTGGTGTGATGGCCTAGTCTTTAATGCCCACCTCACAATCAGAGAGTCATGGGTTCGAGTCCAGGTCGTGTCAAAACTTTGCTCCAACTTTTTGTTTGGAGTTTGCTTGAATTTCCAACTTCTGATGTTCTGTTGATAGTTAGTCAATTTGGAATAGCAAAAATACATATCTCTTAATATTAGTTTTAGGCTTGTGTGTATTTTTGAAAAGTATTTGTAGATTTGATGTAAAGGAAGCGCATTTATCTTGATTATATCTTTTTACTAGATACCAACTCTCATTTCATAAAACTTCTTTCAATTATTTGATCGGATTTTCTTTTTTGTTGGTAGCTTCCTCTACAGAAATATTTGATTTGGGTTTGTATCAACCTGTTTTTGTATTTTTCGTAGAAAAGAAAGAGAAAGATAACTCGATCAAAGAAAATGACAAGGAAGCAGATCAACCGGAGCAAGCTGAGGTTTCTCTTCCAAATTTTGTAAATTTGCTTTCGATGGAGAAGAAAGATCAGAAGTTTTTGCTGTTGTTTGGTTCTGGCCTTCTTCCGTTAGGCCTTTTTCCGATTAGGCCATTACTATTGCACAGTCTTTGGGTGTTTTTTGGTACAATAAGAACCTTTGGGGGCCCTAAGCCCACAGTTGATTGAATCCCCTTAATTTACACTAAAATGAATTTTGTGTCAAGGAAGAAGTACTACATAAATTATGCAGAATTTTGCTCTGTGCCTGTCGTATTCAAGAACTATTGGTGACTCCTAGGCTCGTTTCCAGTAGGACCATGCACAGTGATCCCATGGGTGAGCACGCCACTGCTTTTTAGTAACACTGGACTGCATTAGCTGATTGTTTTGAGCTTTTTTGACATGTTTAATCCTATTGCTTGTTTCATTTGAATTTGATAGGATTTCAGTGAAGTTTATCAGCTGTTTCCAGATGAAATTCTTGGTTCTGGACAATTTGGTGTTGTTTATGGTGGTGTTCATAGGAAAACAGGGAGAGATGTTGCCGTAAAAGTTATCGATAAACTTCGATTTCCAACTAAAGAGGAAAGGGCTCTTAAAAATGAAGTAACGATCTTACAGGTTAGCCCTTTTCTCTAAATTACTCGATTCTTTAGTACAGAGATTCTAGGCTGCTGCATGACAAGCGTAGGTGACTATGATTTCTTTGGGGTATGGTGGTGTAGGAGACTATGAGCTGTTTTGGGTGTGGTGGCATCAAAAGTTGAGGATGGAAAAATATAATGAAACTCTTAGCATTAGCTGAAAGAGACGTAGAAACAATCTTGTAGAGACTCTGATGTTGTGAAATGCTGAAATATGTTTCTTGAGTAAAACCAGATATTAACCCATTGACAAAGATGACATTTAACGCTTTTTATTTTAATTATAGTATTTTGGTTTTTTGTCTATAGCATTCTTAGCAATAATATTTCAGGTTGATAATTCTTAAAACTCTTCTTCATCGTGATGGCTTTCGATAATCAAAGTGTTTCATTTCTATAACTTCTTTACATTTTTTAACAGAATATTACCCAAGAGGCAGTAGTTAACTTGGAATGGATGTTTGAAACTCCTGAAAGGGTGAGAATTTTTTCATGCGCTCCATGACCCTCTTATATTAGCTCACATAAATTTTGCTTCCTAAAATTTATTAAACTTTCTGTATTATCATTTGTTGTATTTTCATGTCTGTGGTATTTGATGGAATGTTCATACAATTATCATGTAATGTTCATGCAATGCTCATGCAATGATCATGCAGTGTTCATGCAATGCATACGCAGTACTTGTTTATGCAATATTTGTAATTCAATGAAAGCTGCCAGTTAGTTTTTGTTTCAAAATTTTCTTTGCATGTTGATATAAGTTTCTAATTCAAGTTTATTTTAATTTATTTCTATTTTTCTGATTAATTTTATGCTTCATCACTTGCTCTTTTTCTGTTGATTCTTTCCAATTGCTGCATTATTATTAATCATTTTTTTCTCTGATTCTTATAGCTTTTGTCGTGATTGATATAACGCATTCTGTTGTTTTCAGATTTTTGTTGTAATGGAGAAAATGAAAGGTGATATGTTGGAGATGATATTAAATAGTCCAAAGGGCCGAATTACAGAAAAGGAGACGAAATTTTTAATTCATCAGGTTTGTCTTCAGTGTGTTGATATCAACTTGACACTTGACAGAACATTTTGATCAAGTTTAGAAAAATTTTTCTATGATTTTGAAATTTGAAACATGTGCTTTCTCGTAGATTTTATGGAGCATTTTATCTTTCTTTTTATGACCCTCCCATAGGATTTTGATGGAAGGAGTGGGAGGGGGAGTGTTTGAAGTTAAACGCAGTTTCAAATGTACTTAATATTATTCTTGATTTTTACCATGAAAGAATATCTCCTTGGTAAAAAAATGCTCGTTATCCACGGGCAACCATATTCTGGTATTTTTATAGAAATGTATATCTGTATCAGTTAGTATTATGGTATTATTCAAATTTTTAAAAATAACTCCTCCCTTTTTCGTAGATTTTGGTTGCATTAAAATTTTTGCACAGTCAAAATATCGTTCATTGTGATCTGAAGCCAGAAAATGTGCTAATAGCTGATCATAAATCTAAAAGCAAGTTCCCTCAAGTAAGAAAAGTCACATAATATTTATCATATTTTCTTTTCCAGTTTTTTTAAACTTGGTATCTTTTATCTTTTTAGTTTTTGTCGTTGAAGGTGGATTTTACGTTTTTTTAGCAAATCGGCGGTGTTTTGAAACTGAAGTGATAAAAATTGTGGATGTTTCTCCATTTGCTACCTCTATAAGTCTTAGAACAGTGTCACAGGTTGTGATTCTTCAGAAGACAGTATTTTTGCTTTAGCTTTTCTTTTTAAAATCTTTTTTTAATCTTTTTAGCTTTTTGTTAGATCCCCGAGCAGTCCACCCTTCCCATACGTTCACCATTTTAGTATGCTAAGTGGTAATGTGAAACGAGACACAAATCGTTTATCCAAACCTTACCTCCTTTATATTTATCATATTCGGTAGCCCTGCTTTTCAATCTATTTTCTATTCACATGCTAAGTTCCTCTATTTCTTCTTCACTTTTTCCAATTCTTAATTGTTGTCAGAATACAATTTCCATATTTTCTAGATAAAACTATGCGATTTTGGATTTGCAAGAATTATAGGCAGAGAATCTTTTAGGCGTTCTGTAGTTGGAACACCAGCGTATTTAGCTCCTGAGGTTCTAAACAATAAGAAATACAATCGATCTTTGGACATGTGGTCTGTTGGGGTCATAATTTATGTCAGGTTTGCATCTGCATAATTTACATAATTAGATAGCTTGGAGTTTTGAATTGATGCTTTATTACTGTCTTCATCATTATCTTCATCACTATCTCTATCATTAGTACCATTTGCTTTCCAATTATAAATGTTCATTTGTTTGATTAATATAAGAGTAAATTTTAGTATGTAATCATTTTTGCAGTTTAAGTGGCACGTTTCCGTTTAATGAAGAAGAAGAAATTGCAGACCAAATTAAAAATGCAGCGTTTATGTACCCTCCAAATCCATGGGCTGAGGTTTCTGCGGAAGGTAACCTCCTTTTCAATTTTTTGACATGTATTCATCTCACTTCTTCTTCTTCTTCTTCTCTTCCTTTGATTTCTTTCTTCTTTTCTGTTCACATGAATGCCTGTGTTTTGCATTTCGTTAGGCCCGTTTGCTTTCAATGATATTTTGTAAATCTTTCAAGAACCATGGATCTATAATGATTTTTGTTTCCTCCTGTTGACGTCATATTCTGCCATGTTTGATTTTCTTTTAGCCATCGATTTGATCAACAAACTACTTCAAGTAAAAATAACAAGGAGGTTGTCATGCCAACAAGCTTTATTCCACGTATGGATGCAGGTGATTATCATCAAGTTTTTATGCTTCCTTTTTATACATTAATCATTGTTTAATGTTATATGTTTTTAGCACTTATTCCATGACGTCATTCATACAATGCTTTTCTCTTTTGTTTGTTATTCTTTCTCTTTCGTCTATCCTTTATTTTTTCCCATACCTAATTATTGTTCAATAAGCTTCGGAATGTATTACTGGAGACAGCTTCAAGCTATTAAACAAATTTTATTTTAGATTTATCTCCCAGACATCTTACATATCCATTAAATATTTGGATTTTTCTGACAATTTACTTTTTTCATTTTTGCGTCATATTTTCTGATGAGTTGTTATATTTTTATTTATTTTTGTGTGAACGAAATTTGGTAAAGATTTAATTATTTCAGCTTATTTTCATGTAATTTATCATTTATTTTTTATATCAAATTTTTATTGCAAGGATTACTCAACTTGGTTAGAGCTGCGAAGCTTGGAAGAAGTTGTGGGCAGGCGCTATTTAACTGATCATAGTGATGACGAACGTTGGCAGAGGTATGAAAAATCGATTCGTGCAACTACAACCAATACAGATGGTGTTAGTTTCTTATAAACAAACTCAAAACGAGGTTAATTTAGGTGAAATGGATACTTTTTCTTAAATCTCGTTTTGATGTCAAGATATTAATTGTTTAATGTAGCCACTTAGTTCATGAACTACAAATGTCATATTGGATTAGCGAGGATCCATCTGTATTTCAATTCTTGTCAGTTATATCGTCCCAAATTATTTCAACTAATCAACATTTTGTCCTGATGGGTTTTCTATACAAATTTTGCTCCACCATCACCTGTAGCTCTATATCCCTTTCAGCAAGTAACTGTTATCAAAGAGTAATGTAGAGGTTTTTCTCTGATCTATTGGCAGGCTAGTCTACCTCAGTATTTTCAAAACTATTTGTTGTATTTTTGCTCTGCTACTTCCACGTTTATACAGCAATATACCCCTCCCCCTCCCCCAATCTTGTTATGAGATTTGTAGTTTCTTTATATTCATAAATGGCCACTATTTTCTCATTTGTCCTTCCCATTCCTTCATTCCATTCTGCAATTCCACTATTCACACCTCCTTACTTGTTATACTTGCTTCAGCCGAGTTAATTCTACTCGCTGCATGGTTCTTTTAATAAATTTTAACACCTCTTTTCGTTTCATCTTATCACGCATTCACTTTTTCAAATTCATATTTCTTTTATCAAATAGTCGTTTTAACTTAGGTATTAAGCATACTTATATCATAGTAAACTTATTAAGGGCGTCGTGTATAATACGAGCATGTCACTACCAGCCTTCTTTTAGTATCATTTTATGATATGACAACAAGAAACATGAGGTATGAACGATAGACGGGATATTGGATTCTGTAATCGATAAATTTTGCAAATGAAATTAACTTTATGTTTATCTTAGCTATGATTTTCCGTTAAAGATTTTGGTGGAAATCGTCCTTGTCACATTTACATTACCATCATTTCGGTCCCTTTTTGTCTGCCTAATATTTTCCGCAATTTCATGGAATCCTACTGGTCGGCTACAAAAATTTAATTCATGTCATCTAATAACAGTTAATCTTGTCATTGTGTGAGATTTTTGTGGGAAATAAAGAATTTGTATATTATTTATGCTGGTATGAATTTAGAATATTGTTTGTTAGACAGTCTCTAGGGATTAATCCAGTTTATGTTCAAAAGTTTTAACAGTAAAGAATGACAGAGATCAAGTTGTATGCCCAGAGTAGAAATGAGAAGGGCCATGTTGAGTTTGCATTGGTCCATTGTTCCATTGATCTTCCTTCCCACAATTCTTTGTAGATCCCACATATATTTATATTTACTGTATGAATAAGAGGCATAGCGAGTGCTGCACACATTTATGGAGTAAAAGTGACAGAATTATTGACACTAACGATTTCCATGAGCTTTGTTTAAAAATAAGTGAAGTTTTGTTTTCACAGTGTTTTCTTGTATTTATTTTTAGTTTTTTAGTATTGTGTAAATTAGTTAAATATACAAAGTAGTTAAATATCTAAAGTAAGGTTTCTTATTATTGTGATAAAATGTATCGTAAATTCAAACGATAAATAGTATCACCATAGTCTTTGTGTTGTAGCTTTTTTGTAAGTGCTTTTTCTTTGATTCCGCCATTTTCATCGTTCCACATTTGCCACTGTAGCTGCCTTTACATTCAACACGTGCTTTTGCAATTAGACCTGGTACTTTCACGCTTCTCAAAATCAAAATATTTGTGATTACAGCCAAACATGAAATAGCTGAAGTTATGGTCTACTTAAAGTTTTCCTTCTTGCTGACCGATTTGGTAGGGTCAAAGAATTTTTTTGTCGTGTATGAAAGCAATTTCCAGAAGAATGAATTTATTTTATTGGTGTTCATTTGTCATCATTGTGTTCAACGTCATGGAAAATTGAGCTTAAGTTTGATCAATCAGAAATAGCAATGACGCGAACTGAGATTCTTGTGGTGAAGTAGAACAATGCATTGTGGTCCATTGTCACATGTGAGATATTAATGAAAATACGACGATGGCATTTTGATGACTTTTCCGGTTCTATTATTTGAATTCACAAATTAGAATTTCGTTCTGAAGATATTCCATATATTTCAAAATATAGAGATGCTATGGTTTACATCAAGTTTCTAGCACAATTCAAATACCGTTCCCGATTTTTCGAGTATTTCCTTGGTCATTGTTGTTTGAGACAAAACGACGGAGGATTAGATAACCTCTAGAGAACTCTTGAAATTAAGATTAAATGGAATCCATGTGGAGTGAAGATGATTAATTTTATGATCACCACGCTCTGGCGATCGCTTTGTAATTCCTTGTGGCACATACTTAGGATATTAAAAAATAAATTTTCTAATCGCATTGCGGTTTATTCCACATGCGTTCATAATTGGATATTGACTGCACTCTTTGTCACTTACTGATCATTATAATTGGAATGGTCAGTCTGCCCTTCAAAAGCTGCTTACTGGGGCCAGCGGGGCATATTTTTAAGGCAGCGGCTCAATGCCCCACTAGAGTTTAGTTGCAACCTCTACAATCATGGAAGATAGAACCTCCCCAATCCCTAGGATCAGCCCCTTCACCATGTTGCTATTTCTGTGAGAAGTAACACTCTTCACCTTCTTCGATAGATATAAATAACTTTGAATCATTTACTTTTATATATGATAGAATATCTATATATAAATATATTTAATAGATATAATCATTATTTCTACAATGAATATATTTGAACCTAGCTAAATTTCGAGATACAGCTTAGTATTATGAGACGATAAACAACACAAAAATAAATAAGTAGAATTTAAGTTTTTTTGAAAGTCTTTTAAATACTGTTAATTTTTGCGAATGCTTTTCATTCGATTTCTTCATTCATTCTGGAATGGCGTTATCATCCTTTTGAATTCTAAAATTGGAAGTGTTATTGATAACATGAGACTAGACAAAGCATTTCTGTGAGACAAACAGGCATTTGCTGATTCCTTCCAATCTTATAGTATAAACATGAACTTGTCCACTTTGTTATACTTCTTTGCCTCTTTCATCATATAAATTTTTCAAAATTAGGAAAATTTTGTGCCTTGAAGTGTACAATAGAACGTATGCTAATGATAGCTATGTTTTCATTGTGGCAAAATTTCAAATTGTTAATGTGATTCCATTCATCATCCAGTCGAAATAGAAAATTATTCGTAAAGGAAAGAATTATCTTTGAAGTCTGGTTTCAATATAGCTGTTTAATGTCAGCGACCCACCGGCGACATTGCTACTGAAGCATGTTTCCATATACGTTTCCACCGGCAACCCACCGGCGATGAACTCTCCTCCTTAGAGAATTTTAAAATAAAACTGAAATGAAAGTCATTCTTAGTAGTATTGAATTCAATTAAGCTTCTGAAACTGCCGGCGACCCACCAGTGACCAGTCGCAGTCATGTTTCCATATAAATTTCTCGAGGTCGCCGGCACCGTAATGGAAAGAAAGTTGACCAAGTTTCAACTTTCCTTCGATGTCTACAGTGGGTCGCCGGCAGTTGAAATGAAGTTTTTCCATTAAAGAATGCAATTTCGCCGGTAGGTCGCCGGCACTAGAAAGTTATATGGAAACCAGGCTTAACTCACAAAATTTCCTTTTTCCTCTTTCGAAAAACAATATGTCTCCGCCATTTTGAAAATTTTACATTTTCACTTAACAATTTGCGTGAAAATACAAAGTTCACTTCTGAGTAAAATTTTTTTACCTTCAAAGGAAACTTGACGATCTTCATCGAGATGAAAAACTTTAAGTATCTTGTTCTTGTCCTCTGCGGGGCATTTTTCCATTACTTCAAGTAATATTTCTCGGATATCAGCTGACGATGCATGGCCAGTGTTCCCCATGTCAAATGCACGAAATGATTCGATGTTCTCTCGCTGTTGTCTGTCAGGGTCGCAATGCGTCGTGATGAAGTCAACAAAGGAACTGAATCCCATTCGACCTCGTTCTGGTTTCGGAGAGGTTTAATTATCAATACACGTTTTTTTTATAAGAAAAAGTTTATAAGAAAATGAGGCTCAAATCGTCAAAATCTTAAGAAAATCGTAAGAAAATCACGAGGCTCAATTTCCAAAATTAAGTGTTTTTATAGGCCAAAAATCGGTATTTCGTCGTTGTTGCATCCAAAATGTTAAAGATGGAATTCAAATTCAAGTATACAATATTATTAACGAAAGTGTAAACCACTCTAGCCAGTTCATTTCAGTAGAAATTAAGAAAAAGTTAAGAAAATCTCAGGCTCAATGTCGGGAAATGTTAAGAAAATTGAGGCTCAGGCAAAATAATGATTTTCTTATAAAAGAAGACGTGTATACAACGATTTATTGAGGAAAGGCGAGATACCCAATTACTAGGAAATTACCAAGAGAGTAAAAATATGTGGAAAAGATCGAAATAACACTTGTGAAAAGTAACATTTTGCAATTTATTTCTATTTTTACTTACTTTTATGAACAATTTCTAGTTCAATGTTCTGACAGTCTGTGTCAGTTGGATTGAATCCGAGCTTTCTCATCGTCTTTGTAACTTCCTTTTTTGTTAAGTATCCCTTGTGGTTGGAATCATATGAGAGGAATGCATCGTTGTATTCTGTAAATAATGGAAAAGGTTGTATATGTAAAAAGGTTGTAATCAAGTCTCTATCGCATTGTAGATCATCTTAGCATTTCAAATCTCCATTTGAGAAGACCCTCCACATAAGTCGCATTGTCTTAACCTGCACATAGAACATAAACGGGCCTTTTTGCTCTCGTGTGCAGTTGCGCATGCGTACGCTTGCCATATTCATAAGTGAAATACTGTAAGTGGAAGATAATGTTCTCGATATCGATCTTAGCATTGGAGACAATGCAGACATTTTAAGCTAAGATAAGATTTCGCCATATCAGTGTCGTGGAAATTTGAAAATATGATAACACGTCAGTTCTTTCTCCCTTATCTACATATATACTTGCCTAATGTACTTCATTTCATATTCAAGTATAACTATTTTTAGCAAAAGATAAAAGGATATACCTCGTAAGTTATCATCAGTAATGCAAGGCCGCTTTTTCAGCACTCGTATAGTCTACGTGAAAGGATAAATACCTTGAATCTGCTATGACGTCAGTATGAGAGTTTAATAAATATGATGCTGTGCACAATTTTCAAGCTTATTTCCACAAACTTTTCGACTGCAAGCAGTCATGTTTTTCAAATAGGATACATTATGTGTATAAAAAGTTCACTTCGTTATTACTTCGTCATTACTTTTTTCAACGTTCATAGTTATTAATGCAAAATAATTATTTTTCCGACATTCTAATTTTAATCGCGTATTTCGATTATTTAAATATGTAATGTAATATAGTTATATATAACATGTAATATATAGAATATTTGAACTACTAAAATATTTCATGTTCCATAAAACATGACGTTCAAATTGAACTGAACAAAAAAACATCAAAATTGAACGATTCTGCGAAAAATATTTTTGGATGCAAAACTTAAAATTGAGACTTCTTTTTGATGTTATATGAACTTAAGTCTCTGTTTTTCGCAAAACTCACATATTAAATACAAAGATAAACATTGAAAATGAAACATAGTGTGGATAACTGCTATATTTCTTACACCCTCTGTTACTGATAATTGTCATAATAGCAGTGCACTCATTTTTTCTAATAAGAATAAAATGTATAAGAAAATAAAAACGTAGAATTGCTGAAACCTAGGAACGATTTAACGATAACGCAAGGCTCAAGCCTCATTTTAAGTGCACACTATTTTAATAAGAACACCAAATTGTTCTATGAGCCTCAATTTGAGCCTTAGATTATTCTTAAATTATTCTTGCGTGCCAAAGCTACACCTTCACCTGAATACACGTTTTTTTTATAAGAAAATCATTATCTTGCCTGAGCCTCAATTTTCTTAACATTTCCCAACATTGAGCCTGAGATTTTCTTAACTTTTTCTTAACTTTTACTGAAATACACTGACTAGAGTGGTTTATACTTTCGTTAATAATATTGTATACTTGAATTTGAATTCCATCTTTAACATTTTGAATTTAAAAACGACGAAATACCGATTTTTGGCCTATAAAAACACTTAATTTTGAAAATTGAGCCTCGTGATTTTCTTACGATTTTCTTAAGATTTTGACGATTTGAGCCTCATTTTCTTATAAACTTTTTTCTTATAAAAAAAACGTGTATCAAAGGACAGTATTCAAATATTTGTTGAAGTCTTGTTTCGTCATAAGACACAGCAAATGCTGATCGTAGTGTTAATATGTAGCGATAGTGCAAGATTTAATCTAAAAGTAGCAAGATTTAATCTAATTAACTCGACTTCTCAAAGATTTTAAAATAAGTCTTGATGAAGCTTGAGCCTTGCATGATTTTTTCATTTATTCTTAAATGTCAGTGAATCTGAGCCTTAACATTCTTAAACACTTTATTCTTATAAAAAAAGAAAGAATAAATTTATCGCATAGACTAAGCACTCACCCTTCTGCTGTGTTTTTTGTCCATTCTCTGTAACGCTTGTGATCCTTTCGCCTTATGGTACTCCTATTATAAGGCTTTCGTGCTCATTAATGACGCATTTTCAGGTGTAATTATTCATTAACATGAATGGAAGCGGTGCATATTTACTAAGCAACAGGACTTAGCGTAATGATCAAACACATTACTGCAGGTTCTATAGACTAGAACGTGTAATTTATTCATGTGTCGTTTACGCAAGCACTGCGAAAGAATCTTCTCTTTAATTCTTCAAATGATAAACTTACCTCAGCTATGTTGCTTTGTTATTGTTGTTGATATTGATGAAATTCACTTAAATTTGCGTGTAATTCACGATGATTTGGATTGGTTCACAGCCCTTTACATCTGAAAATGATCTTACTCTTCAAAAAAGTAGAGAGCAATGCAATTCAATATTAATATTGCTCACGAAAGATGGATGTTGTTTAGCTTGGATTTATGTTGTTGTTGTCATCTCATTCTTCATTCTCTTATCAGTACAAAGTGATATTGGGGGCAATTTCATTTGTCGCAATTTCAATACGATTTTGAAGCTGAAGCATACCTTTATGCAAAAAAATAAAGTTGCTCCGCACATGCTAATGAAGAAAATATTAGAATAGAATGCTATACTAGTTATGATTTTGCTGTCAGCAAATTCATCTCTGTGCTGGTAATGAATCACTTCACTCAGAAAGGCACACCTCACCCACTGACCCAGGCGGTGGATAGCTAGAAGTGGTCGTCCGTACGTTCCACGTGCTGTATCCTTCAGTATAGCTTCTTCACTGTACAACAAGTCATTAAGATTTTAGTGTAAGAATCTGTTTTATTCAATGCTTTGGTGGTAATTGCATATTAAACAGCAGAGCTAAGGCCACACTACCCTTGCAGATCTCATTGCCATGCCTGGCAAAACATGAAAACATTGTGCCTAGCATTTTTTGAAGGAAACCAATGCGTCGAGGCAAAAGAGCTGAAGAGAGGTGCTAGAAGTAAGTCATTAATGGATATCAACTAAACCTATTCTCATGCAATGTTAAGCTATTGATCCTGTAGGTGGAAATCGTAGCTTTTTGATAAATTGCAAAATAAGAACGACCACAAAGAGTCCACATACTTCTTGATTTTAGTAATATTGACAACCTATCTGATGTTTCGACTATTCCACGACAAAGACTATTCCATAGCAAATATAGCTATTCCAATTTAACAAATTAAACGGTGTGACTTTAACGGTGTAACTTAATCGTTTCGAGTCATGCTTGAGTCATCTTCAGTATGAGTATAATGTACGTGGACGCATGTAAATGCCATAAGATGGACCACTGATCAGTGAGATGGATCAATAAACACGTGGTAACAACTAACGTGGAAGGAGGCAAAAAGTAGGAATGAACGTGAAAGGGGGCACTAGTGTTCCATTCCACATTCATTCCTACTTTGTGCCTCCTTCCACGTTAGTTGTTACCACGTGTTTATTGATCCATCTCACTGATCAGTGGTCCATCTTATGGCATTTACATGCGTCCATGTACATTATACTCATACTGAAGATGGCTCAAGCATGAGTCGAAACGTTTAAGTTACACCGTTTAATTTGTTAAATTGGAATAATAATATTTGCTATGGAATAGTCGAAACATCGGATCAGTTGTCAATATTACTAAAATCAAGAAATATGTGGACTCTTTTTGTGGTCGTTCTTATTTTGCAATATCAAGCTACTCAGCTATCCTTTCAAATAGACTTTGCCCATGCAAAGAAGTATCCAAAATTGAAAGGCACCCCTTCAGTCATTTTAATCAATATTAAATTAGCGGATTATTGCTTGAAAATCATTTTGTTCTTTTCCACCATTTGTCAATCTCAGTTCGGCGATACAAAATACAAATTTTGCCAAATGTTATCAATTAACGATTAGCATGCAACGAGCAATTGTTCCTTATTTTGGACTTTTATTCCTCGTCATTTCTCATGACTTTGTATCCTCAAATCAAATTCTCAATTTAAAGACTCTATAATTCACAAGGTGTGAAGAGTAATTGTGAGCTTAAAGATACATACGCATCTTGACTTTTTTCAAGCTATCAGCTCACTAAAATTCTAGGACTTTCTTAACAGCAGAACAAACAGCAAATTAACTTCAGGTGAGCAGTTGCAGTGAGCCATTCTTCTTCGTTTTTGTTCTGCTGATTATTTATTTATGACTCTGAAATTACATACATCCATTTTTTCATTAAATCTATCAATAAGATTTGCTAATAAGAAAACCAAATGCATTTCTTTTTGCAATTCTCCTATTTTTGCGGTCCAAATAGCAATAAGGAAATAGCTGACGTTAAATTACTTTGAATTTGTGCAAAGAAGCTTAGGATCAAAGTATTTTCCATACTTTTGCACAGAACTCATACGGATTCGTTCAAGCAGGTCTTTTCAATATGCTTAGCAATTTCATGGCCATTGTTTTGGCGAATTCCACCGCAACACCTGATCGAGGACATCGATAATCTTTGAGAATTTGTTGTGGAATAATTCATTAGTAATACAGAGTGTCCTCGAGTTTAATCAACGACTTTGCAGGTATGTTCACATTTCTATTTCGATTGGAAAGCACAGAATGATCATATACAGCAATCCTAGGCTGTTTTCATATCTGTTTTAACCATCATAAATGATGTTTGTCGATAAGTTGTAATGACTCACTTTGACAAGATGCAATTACTATGACTTTTTAGATACGACTAAAACGAGAATTCTATCAAAATAGATCGTAATCAGACGCTGTTTCATTTTACAAGAAAACTGAAAGTGTATTTTTTTCTCAGAAAACTTTGGTGGAAGATTGATATAGAAAGTGGTTGGTATTCCTCATTCATTTTTGAAGGTAAAAATGAAAACAATTCAGTTCATTATCAAACTGTATCAATTCACATTCAATTCAGCTCATTTCATTCTCTATCTCTTCAACTCAATTCGTATCTTTTGGCATTGTGAGTGGACGCGCAGCTTTATTTTACGATGGTAGAAACATAAATGATCTGTGTGATGTTCTTTTTGCTTTGGAATTTTGTTTATTAAAATAGGATTCATTTTCAATTCGTGATTTCTAGTGACCTTTAATGTTCCAGCAGTAAAATGACCGAGATGCTTTTTAAACTCTTCTGTTTTCCCTTGAAAGCGCGTTATATGTATGAAAGCTTAAGATATGAAATGAGCTAATCAACACTTTCACTCTCAAAGAAGTTCTTTTTCAACACTGTCTAAACTACTCTGCATTTTTGTGGCCTAACTTCGTATACTCAGTGTGATGAGGTATTAAAGAAAATTTTCGGCGGAATCTCTAAAATGCTTTGGTGTAAACTGCATCGAAAATAGAGCCAAGTAGCTGAGCTGTGATGTCAGATTCACCTTTTTGGAGTCATTTCTGTGGCTTTTCTATCTTCAAATACTCCTTGGTTATTGAGACTTACTAAATAAACTTTCATTCCAAATTTTTCCTTGCACTAGATTTTACACTGTATTACCAAACTGCTTGACGACACTGTATTCACAACAGAACAGTCTGTTAGGCAATATGTTAGGCTTGTAAACAAAAGGAGCAGCTGATGAATTAAAGTGCCTCTTTCTTGGCTAATTTGTGAAATATTTGCAGGTCAAACGTAACTTTTTACAGAGCAAAAGAAGTAACACATTCTGGTTGCTTGATTGCACTGACTAGCTCAGTGAAGCAGCTCATTGGGTTGATGTTTAGCCACCACACATATAACATGATTCTTTGAAAACTTGAAGAAAGCTGAAAGTGCCTTATTGCACAAATAAATGATTGAAGTGCGAATGATCTATTATTTTGCTGAAACCTGCATTTCAATAGTCTTAAGTTCAGCTTGATAATTAGACAACAGAATGGTTGAAAGCAGAGCATAGGAACAATAGCTATATCGATCAATTGATAGGATTAGCAGCTGAAATGAGCTGTTTTGCAAGGTGTTTTGTCCTTCCTAGACATCTGGTATTTCATTCATCTTAGTGAAAAACAAGTAAACCTTTCATTGAAGATTCCTTCATTCTAATACAATCTAACAGGTATGTAAACATAGATTAAAAATACAATAATTCTTTACTTGCTGAAGAAGTACTACGAAATCTTTAGGTGTTTGAAGAATCGAAAGAGCTTGCAGAAAGGAAGAAACTTTATTCCAGGTAGGAGCCATGCTGCTTTGTTTTATGATTTACATTTTACATCACATGAGGAAAAGGATGCCTGTTCAGAAAGGAGAGAAAATCATTCAAGACAATTAATGATATAGTTAGCAACTAGGGCTGAGCCCCCTTCTTAAAATTATCAAGGCTTTTGGGGCCTGCGCCCTCCTTCATCCAACTTGTTTTAAGCTGGATAAGTTCTTTACTATGCATTTGCCAAATAAGGGGAAAGGGAAGGTACGATCCTAACAATAGAAAAAGAATGCTACAACCCTATGTTAGGTTTCTTCTTCTATTTAAATTTTCACATTCGCAGTAGCAACAAGAACAGTAGTTTCATAAATGTAAAATAATGGGCGTTGTCCAGGGTGTGGTCCATATATTTCATACAGCACAGCTCCCTTGTTAAAGTTTTAGGACGACACCAATGGTGTGTAGGAACGTCGCTCACCTACTCACCAACCGCTCCAATCTATCCGTAATCCATTTTGCTACTTTTTTGTTAAATTAGCGATCCGGTAAGTTAATGGATGAACCAGTAGGTAAGTGGATCAGTGAATGAGTGAGTGAGTGAATGAGTGAGTGAGTGAGTGAGTGAGTGGATGAGTGAGTGAGAAATGAGATAGTGAGTTAGTGAGATATTAAGGTAGTGAGTGATTGAGCTAGCAGGTCAGAAAATCAATCAGTCAATGAACTTCAGTCACCCTGGCCATGACAATAAAACAAAATGCATTATATTAATAGAAAGAACTTGACTTCTCTTAGCGTTGTTCTGGTTAATCATAAACACCTTTAATAATAACCAATATCTTACTGTAGCGGTCCTTAGCCTAGCTTCGATCAAAGTCCCGATGAGCCAGTTTCAGGGGTTCTGCGGTTTATTCACCCCACTCGCATGATTCGTGATGTCACGCTCTGCTTGACCATTATTGGCTGCAGCTGACAGGTCACATCGCTTGGCCTTGATATCTGTGCTGCATGCAACTCGGTCCAATAGTCGACTTGTGGATATCTCGGTAGTACGTGACTTTGTATGCAAATGATGCACTGTGTAGTCTGTGCACTAATACAGTATATAGCTATATAAGTATGATTTGAATTTGAGGAAAAAACGCATTTTATGTTTCCTATTACGTAAGGTGCGATGAATGAATTTGTGGAGGTTGTGGGGTTCAGTACTCCCAACATGGTTAAGAACCACCTTTCTTAACTATTTATCGTCAATATTTTAAGTAGTAACCTTTACTGCTAATAAAAGATTACTATTACTAAGATTGAAGCAGTTAACATGAAAATAATAATTATATCCCTCTTTACTAATGCTAGCTGATTGATCATACTTATGATTCATCTTGCGAAAGACTGAAAGAACTTTCCATGTGCTTTATCATAACCTGAGTTAAATTGATCCGGCCTAAGAACTTCATTGTTATAGCAAAACAAATTGCAACATATGCTATAACTGGCGGGTTATTATTTTGGTTAAAATGAACCGCGAGAATTTTATTTAAAACGACATCAATGTGGTCACAAACTACGCAGATAAATGTTTACAAATGATTTCGGTTTAAAGCTCTACAGTATTCTCTGATTTGATGCACATTGGGAATACCACAATGCGAAATGTGAAAGAAGCAAGTTGAATTCACTGGCTTGAAATTGAAATAATCTTCGGCTTCCTCATTCAATGGTGTGTTTTCAATAGTGCATCAATGGTGTGCTTCTAGTAATATCAATTTGGAATGTGGCTTGTTTCCTGAGCTCTATGTTGCAGTTGGCACAATGGCAGGCTTGTTAACCATCGCTAAATATTAATACATCTACCATTACACTATTTTTAGCTATTTTGATCATTTTTAAAAATCTTGACGTATTCCTAAAATAATTCATTTACTCTTGCTTTTAGGCCCACAGTTCAGCAATGGCTGTTGCTATGCGACGAAGGGCAGTCAAGCACATTTTGTCGGTATGAAATTCACGTCAGTGACAGCTCCTGTCCTTATATCGATCCAGGGGTGAAGCTATAGAAAATTGTTAGTGGGGTACAAAACCCCAATTTGCTGACAAGCAGACTTTGTTGGAGCCCAGTTTACCGACAAATAGGACTTTCCTTGAGCTTAATCAGCAATAAAACGTTGACGAGCGCTAATGATATTTGGCAAATTTACTGACAAGTGAAATATTGGTGGGTGCGCCACCCCCTGTACCCTCATATGATTACGGCCCCTGTATCGATTACTTATTGTGTAGTGGCAAATTTTCTTGTGTTTGAAACAAAGGTGGGAAAAAGCTCGAACCAAGGTGGGAAAGAAGCACAACTTAGGCTTTTAAATCCTCGAGAAAATTAGAATTTAGATCATTTTTGCTCCTTTGTTTGTGAAGTGTTTCAAAAGATTCGATATATTTTACTTCAGGAAAGATTAACTGAAGAACAAATAAGAGGTAAACGACAATTCATTTTTATTTTCAAGATATTTTCGCTCAGCATCTGAAAATTATGTGCATATAGAAATATGTATTTAATTCTTTATTTTTGTATTCATCTAATCATTTACTTGCTCATTAATTTATTCAATCATTCATTTATGCAAGAATAATAAATTTATGGAAGCGCAGAGTGACTAGACATTTCAGCAAGGTATTCTGAAACCTGGTACTTTGCAGCGTTGCATCTTCAGTGAAAATATACGTGACGTGCTGTTCTATCCAACAGACTCATGGCTGAAATCCTTGGACCTCTTCTTGTCAATGTATATGTTAGAGATCCTTTCTTTATGGTAAAGGACACTGCAATTTGCAATTTTGCCGATGACACCACCATATTGGCAGCCAACAGTTGTTTGGATAAAGTATTAGAACAGCTAGAAACAGATGCTCTAGTCTTATCAATGTGGTTTCTTGAAAGTTTTATGAAATTGATTGAAGGAAAATGTCATTTGATAGCTTTCTGGACAATCCAAAGTAATATTAAGATCAACATTAGAGAGACTATTGCTGAAGAAAGCTCCGAACAAAAGCTACTAAAAGTGATATTAGACAAAAATCTTAATTGCAAAAGTCATATCTCAAGCCTATGAAAAAGAGCTAGTCAGAAAGTGCACGCCCTTGCTAGAGTCTAATGAACTGCTTCATAAATGAGTTCAGCTACTAGCTCCTAATTTCGATATTTCATGTCAAAAGATATCTAAATGCAAGCCCATAGATAGTGGGGGGGGGGGAGGCAGGAGGCAGTTGCCCTTCAACAATTTTTTTATACATGCAAGAACTTACATTAACAAATTACAACCCAAACAATCTACTTTACAACACTACGAGGACGATACCAGGGCGTGCAAATTATCATGACTACTCACTGGCCTTTAAGGTACTCCTCTGGTCGAAAAACTAAATTCAAACAGTTAGTCACACATAATCACTTTGGATTTTCGACCAGAGGAGTACCTTGAAAAGAATCTAAATGCAACAATTCAATAAGAATACAATAATGGAATAACAGGAGAGGAGAATTTCAATGTTATGTTACAAGTCATTCAGAACGTTTGGAAGCGTGATTATGTTCCAGAGTTGCTTTGATAATTTTTGCATTGGAATCTTGAAGATAACTGTTCACCGAGAAACTCCAATAATTCACAGAGGCTCTATATAGAAGTGCTCTACATTGTACTTCTAACTCATTTTTCCATTGACTTCTACCAAATCTAGAGTCTATGAGCATCACTATACAGATATGTGAAGTGCAGATATCCAAAATTTGTTGTGTGGCAAACTTTAAGCCTTTTTCAGTCTTGGCACAAGCTTTCTAGGAATTACTGTTTGCAGCCTAGAGAGTAAAATGCGAGTGCTTTAACTCTTGGATTTGCTGGCCCACTGCAAAGATAATGTGTACGTGACAACCCTGTTGGGGAATAAGCTTTTTCCTTTTCTCGACCTACTGACATGAAATGGTACATGCATTCAACAGCAGAAAGGAAAAGTTAGCATAACTAGGTTGATGGATTAGCTTCTCCTTCTTGGCATGAAGATCGATGATAAGCACTACTATATTCTACTGTGCAAAAAGGGCGTTTTCCGACGTTCTAGAGAGCAGTAGCTCAAAAATTTTTTCACAGCATGCCAATCAAACATGACTATTTAGCACATTCGACTTCTACATCTTTGCCCCCCCCCCCCCAA
>WIPJ01000487.1:20187-43033 GCA_018155075.1 Cassiopea andromeda
TTCATCACGATTCTATCAAAACAATTTAGATAAACCTACTCACTTTTAGAACGTTGTCTCCTCAAGTATATATTTGTACTTAATAATATCTTGTATAGTTTGCTTTGAATTCCTTATTTGATAATATAGATTTGCGTTCACAAAGCCAATGTATTTAATTTACATGTCCTTTTTAAAACTTTGAAAATTTTAGATGGAGTGGGGTGTGAATAAAATGGGGAGGTTTGGATTTTCTTCTAAATTGCTTATTTTGGGGGGGTTTCATTAATGGAAATAGGTAGTCAAAAATTTGCAATTGGAGGCCCCCTAGTATTCAGGGCCGAAGAATAATCCATGAAGATTTAAACAGGCCATTCAAAGAATTTTCGGTTAAATCATTACAATACTATTCTGATTAAATAAGAATGTGCTGCTTATCACATTTAGTAACAAATGCTAGAGATAGTAAGTACATTAAGCGGCATTTTGATGCATCCTAACATTACTCTCAAGATAAAAGAAACGTACGTTGCCGACGAATATATTGAGGAAAGACAAGAAAGTCTAAGCACTAGCTAACAAAAGTACTCATGAATACTTAGCATCAGGTGGATGCACCTAATGGCGTCTCCTTAGTATACACATCAGTACTATTTTTCTAATTTTGCACAATAATGATCTCAGGGTGCCATCAAACCCAGGACTCTCCTCCCTAAGGATCTTAGAAGCAGTGTGACGGCCTTGGGGCAAAATTCTTCAATGAGAATTGCAATCTAAGCCCATCATTTTCTTTTTGCTTTTTCCATGTGATATACACATCCAGAAATGATAGAATAACTGAGATTTCTATTTTAAAACACACTCTTAAAGTACAAGATTGCTTAACTTGCCCTTCAAATCTTTTAAGACTAGCCATGGACCTCCTTCCTGTTGCTTCAAAACTCAACTTCAAGAAAATCAGTCAGATTCAGTTTTGAACAGTTCAAAATTAATAATTAAATAATACCATGATTAATACTTTCAAAAATAACAGTAGCATACACACTCAACAAATAGCAAAGATTTGGATGCAAATCTGTAAATTTGCTTTTCAATTTAAAAGCAAATAAAACAACATGAACACTTGTAAACAAAATAACTATAACAACTTGGGTAAACAAAAGTTGTATAAAAGGCACTCAAACAATCTTGCACCTTAAAGGCAGAGGCCTGATGGAACATTGCTGAATACAATTATTAGTGTTAGTATATATAGCAAATAGAGGAAGACTGTCCGTATTTATAGTGGTCAATTTACTGAGACAACAAGCAATCTACAGAATGATATATCCCCTGTAAGTTACTGCTTACTTCTATATAATATAGATAGTCTTTGGAAAATACAGAAGTGTGAAAGAATCTATCAACAAAGCATGATATTACTGTACAGCAATAAAATTATCAGTATCCAAAGTCAACAATGAAAGAATTTAGAGGAAGAAGTAATCCATCTTGTCTCCAAACATTTGTAGAATCAAACTAACCAATGACTTACTGACTGACATTAGTAATACTTATTTGAAATTACTGATCAAAAAATACTTGAAATAAGGCTTACATCCTAAGCTATATCCATTGAGCTATAAAACAGAAAGTATCAAAAACTTGCTTTTAGAAAATGAGAACAAAAGCTGCACATTGCAAACCTGGCATATACTTGCACCAATGGAGAGTCTCTTTTCATAATCATAGGTAACATGCTGCTTTTCTGTTCCTGATACAGCATCATGGTGCTGACTGACACCCATAGCCAATCTAAGTTTTAAGGAACTAGGGTTTCCTAGAAACTGTCCATCAATTGCTTCCATTTGCTTACAAACCTTGAAAAATAATCATAACTAATAACTAAATG
Organism: Cassiopea andromeda; assembly: GCA_018155075.1. Taxonomy (NCBI): domain Eukaryota; kingdom Metazoa; phylum Cnidaria; class Scyphozoa; order Rhizostomeae; family Cassiopeidae; genus Cassiopea; species Cassiopea andromeda. Next base: position 22,058 of record WIPJ01000487.1, read on the forward strand.
ACCAAACTTTTCAAGCCGCACAACTTAAGGTCTGCTCACACAACAACACTGGCCCACCTTCAATCTAAATTAAATCTAGACAAGCTTTTCTGGATTACATTCATACAGCTGGAAAGAATGGCTGTAAAGATACCACTACAAGTGACTAGAAAAATAGAAATTAGAAATTAATTTTAGTTATTTTAAAGCAAATTAATTAACAAATTCTGTGCAATTGTACCTTAACTCACCAATTCTCTTCTAATGCAATTTTCTAGCTTTACAGCTCCAAACATTATCTACAGAAAGGGCTTGGTCACTGCCAAAATGATAACTAAACAATAACTAAACAGCTAAAGCTGGGGTAAAACAGTTTTACCTATAGATAAATATAAAAAATACCTTTAAAAAATCGAATTTAAAAAATTGACTTTAACAAATACTTTTGTTTAATGCCAATGCATAATAACTAAAAGGCCAAAGCTGGGGTCTCAAACTCACAGGATAACATATTGTGGTCGCCAATCTGATTGAGCATAACACTAGTGTGGCCTGCTTAGTAAGTGGTTATCAGCTTGCTCTTACTCAGTCTTTTATCGGGGCTAGGAATTACCTCACACATTCTGTGATTGCAACAAAAGCACAGCAAGCTGGACAGCAGTCAGCACTTCATGTTAAGAAGAATGCATCCAAACTGTTATCAAGGATATTTGAGGATGTTTCTACAATTTTGTACAGCCTATATCTGGGTCAGCCTTGCTTGGAGGATTTGCTTCCAGCAAACCTAAAGTAAACTGAGTTTGAGACCCCTGATCTAAAACATAACTACCTGGAGCAGATTGTTGTTTTGCCGCACATATCCTTTTAGTGTAGGTCTACTTGTATAAAATCCTGTCCAATAACAATGAGCACAGTGGGCATATGGAAAGAAGTCATCTGTTTTGACACCCCACACTTGCCCTGCATCATAAAGAGCTTTCAAGTAGATGGATGGTGTTGAATAGAATACATGCACTCTCCCATCCTGTGAAAATAGCATTATAAACACAGTTATACTATCAGAAATTGACAAACATAAACACATATACACATGTACATCAGGCCTTATCATTTAGCATGTGCAACCACACACATACACAAGCCCACACACATGCAAATCAAGTTGTGTATGCAATTTGCTACACTATACAATCCTTTTCTTCATTCTTTGATTTGATCCGAGTGTGTGGGCATAAGATTAGATAATGCTATATATGTAGTTTATTACCTATTGTGTTGTCTTAAATTAATGGAATTTTAAATATTATGAAAATAAATGAAAATGTAAAGATTTTCTTAGCAGTGTCATCACAAAGGCAAAATCATTCATACATCTCATGACAAGGCCGGACACATGTATAAATATAACCAGCCTTCCAAGTCTCACACAATTTACTGTGAGACATGTGCACTTTGAAGCTCTTACACACTCACACATATTGAAAGAACATTCCCACACATTACCAAAAATGCTAGACTTACTACATATACCTTACACTACTGGTGAACTAAGATATCATACTAGAAAAAAATGGAAACAGTAGCACATTCAGCTTTCTTTTGATGATAGCAATTACTATAAAAACAAAAAGCTGTAAAGATATCAATTTGTAAACAGCAGTAAAAACTCTTCAAACATTCAGTAACTTATGTGGCTTTTTTGTGATATGAATTCTATCATAGTAATCTAATAGCTCACTGAACAGACTTAAAATAATAATGAAGCATATTCTTAAGATTACTTCTTTTATTAGAATATATGCATTGAATCTGTGATTTTCAATATTGCTAGTGTGATGACTACACCCCCCCCCCATACAAAATTGTTGGATTTCTTGAATATAGATTCATAGTTTGTTATCATAAAAATTATAATTTAGAAAATTTAAATTTTGACTGTTAATTCTGAAAAAGGCACTTTGATATGCGTATTATAAACAAATTTTGTGGTTGGTTCTATAAGTTATGAATCAGATCAAAAATGAAGTTGCTTATATGACAAGCTTTTTGTTGTCAAATGGCCATACTTAATGCCATTTTGATAATATTTGGCTAAAATTTTTGTCACATGCTTATGCTATGGCGGACTTTCAGTCCATGTGGTCAAAATATATAACTTCTAAAAATCTATTTTTATGATATCATCACTTGGGTACTCCATTTGTCACCCAAGTTCAATATTGAAATTTGACAGGTATGTACATAGCACAAAAATTCTTAGAAAGTTTGCAAGCATTACCAATAAACTCTATTCTATTCAGGACCATGCCTATATCTGTTGCAGTCTTAGAATTATTGGTGATTGGCTGGAGCCCCATAAAATACAGCAACATAATTATAAGTCAAGGGCATATGACTATGTTGCTGTACTTTATGGGATTTGGTATTCTGATGCATGAAAAGCAAGAGTGAAAATCAAATGGGTGAGAGACAGAAATCATACTAGCTGATACCTGATATACAGTCAAACCTGGGTGAGTTTGATTGCTTGGGACCAAGTAAAATAGACGGACTTATGTGAAGTCCAAGTTACACATAAGGTGAATTTTGTACAACTTAAAAAAGGAAATATTTGGAGTGACTTAGTGTAGGCAGTTTGTTTACACAGCTACTATGTCAAAAAGCCATGATAACTTCAATGTAACTGCAGGCAATATTATTTAATTATGGTAGACACTTGTTTCTGTCTAGTGAAAAAGGCATGCACACTTCCCTAATGAATAGTAATTCCAACCTGCTTGCCAGAACCATCATTTCAACCATACTTCAAAATATCAAGCATTTCTGGTGTGCTCTGGTACTCAATTTTCATTCTTCCATATTGCATGAAACTTAATGTCCATACTGAGGTAGTGCCCCAATAGTATACCCTTCTAGTCTTCAAGAAAACTGTAGTTTGCAACTGAGGACTTAATTACAATTGCCCTTCTGGTAATGTTTTACACAATTCAGAATTTCAGAGCATGTGCTTCCCCTATTCACAATCATAAAAAAGCTGTTCTTGGAGGTAAAAAAGGTGAGGTGTGTCCTTCAGCATATTGACATCAAGATGGAAATCCACTTTATAAGATGCTGTTTTCAGAGCAGACATGAAAAAACTCCACCTTATAAATAAAACAATTCTGTTTTCAAGGATATTGCTAATAAAGTCAAACAGAAGACAAAAATCAATAGGACTTCAAAACTTCTTGAAAACAACAAAACAAATTTTCATGGGTTCCTGGGCTTGGGTCAAGTGGCTCCATGAGTAAGTGTGTCACTGATACTGTTCTCACCTGGAATACTAGATGGCCAAGATGAGCAACAACCAAGAGTTGCATAGCTTGTGACCAAATTTTGGGATTTTCAAAAGGTGCCTTTAATTAGTTGTCATCTCAATCAAGTGCAACCAAATGCACTGTTTTCAGATGCTTGAAAGATCTATTTTGGTAAAATTTCTACCATCTATAAGAGCTGTTGTATATTTCTTTGTTCTTGGTCATTCATCTCTTTAAAGCCAAAATTTGGCCAACTTTTGCCTTGATGATCAAGACATTATTTGATGATCAAGACATTATTTGATTGCCACACACCTCAAAATATGGCCAGAATGAAGAAACTTGGCTATCATAATGTCCAAATAGCAGGCATGCTTCTTGCTGGTTTTGAGCAGGATGGGGAGCTGTTTTCTGAGCAAGCATCTACTCCATTAAGGAGATGAAAGAACTTAAAGGATATAGTAGTTAATGCAAAGTTTTGGAAGTGAGGAGGTCAGGAATCTAATCATAGTAGCTAAAGATGGCTTTTATTCTTACAAACCTCACTACCAAGAGTATGATGCTATGCACAATAGTGATAGTCTCTGTTCTACAGATGTGAACAAAATGTGAACCAACAGAGAACTTTAATAAGAAAATAATTTTTATAAGAAAACTACTTCATTTGCTTGACCCTCAAAAGTCTCATATGTTCCCAAAAATTGAAGCTGAAATTTTATAAATATATTCACAACTTCTGGTAAGATTTTCTAAGACTTTGTACCTCACATTCAGGAATCCCTGAACATACATAAGACAAGGGGGCAGTGCTTCCACCTCAGGGCATTTTTAACATAACAAAGTGGTGGGAAATGGCCCACCAGCCCCTTTCACTATCCCACCAGTGGAACATGCTTGCCTCACCAGCTAAGTGTCCTTTTGATTCAGCAACTTTCTTGCTTTTGTCTTATTTGAAATTTGTATACTTGAATGAATTTTTCACACTACAGTCTATATTAATAAATTTTTTTTAAACTTCTGATAATGATATAATACTTAAGAATACAAATCTCACAATAATTAGGTAACTTGCATTTGACAGACTTGGTATGAAAAAAAATTTACAATATAGGAAAAAAATACAGTATAAGGAATGTAAATTTTAGTATAAAAGTTTTCTTCAAGCAGTTTGTATATTAGAAGGTCAGGTTTAGTCCATGGCTTGTTACGCATACAGAAGATATAATAGGTTGATTAGATAATGATGTATATAGCTTTCACACTATGAAATCTATGTATTGCTGATCAAACTCCGTTCCTTGCACATGTCTACAGTCTATATTAAGAAATGTTAATATTAATAAATATTAGAATATTTTAATTGAAAAGTGCTTTTTAAAGCCTGTTAATCTGTAAATTCTGCATTTATATAGAGTGCTCTTTTGTCAAATGCCAGTGAAAATTTAGTAGAAAAAGTCGGCATTAGCGCCCAAAAATTCCCTGTTCCACTTGCAGCACATCTGTGTACATGAATGTGCCTCCAAAGGGCTATATTTTGGTCTTCATGTTCTCTTCAAGAAGGAAGGTGTCCACTATATTGTTTCCAAAGTTAGAGCATGGCACTTTGGGGGTCTGGGCTTGCCCCCAGAAAAAAGTTCTTGAACCAAACTACCTAGAATGCTAGAAAATGCCCCATCACACTATAAGAATGTTAGAAATGGACATGAATTTGAAGAAACAGTTTGGTATGCCATACTGGAAAGTATGGCATTTTTCGACATAGTCTCGTGCGTGCAAGGACGTTTTAGTCTTGCATGCACGCGTGCAAAGGAATCTGCATCCCTCCTACTACGACGCCACTGTGAGGCAATGACCACACCCATGTGCGTGCAACCTTGCCCTCTCTGTGCGAATTGCCCTTCAAAATAAAAATCTCGCGCGTGTAGCTCCCATACTTTCCAGTTTGGTCGGTAGCTTACACGCGAGAACTCGTTGAAAACTATCATACTCCTGTTGAATTCAAAATGCAATATAATACCTACCTCGTTTACATACTTGATTAATTTGTCAAGATTTTTGTACCATAAATTAGCATTTTCGTACATGAAATCTGATCCCATAGTCAAAATCACGTTATTTGTTTTGAAATGTGTTGCTTGATCGCAAACTTCCGCAACGAATGCATTAACTCGCTCCTTCACATTCACATCAAAAAGCCTCTGATCATCCATGATCGGCTGGTCACTACAGAATTCATCGAAACAAAACCCCCCGGGAGGGTTATAACCATTATAAAGTTCGCCAGTAAATATTTGTGTCAATGCTTCGAAATTTCTGCTGCCTCTCCACACCATTTCCATTCTCTTCTCCTTTAATCGTTTCTGTTTGTCTTCTTCATCTATCCTTCCGAAGAAAAACCCATCAAATGACATCATAGAAAACAAAGATGCCTGCTCCGCCGAATGACCAAATGGATCAATGTGCCATGCAACTGTTGGTCTTGCTTCAGGTCCAAAAGTCTCATTTATAAACCTTAGTCCTAATGTCATTTGGTCAATTATAGCATTGTAATGAGTGGTAGCTTCGTCATTCATGCACCATCCTCCATTGACAAATTCCAATTGCTTTCCTTTCACCAAACTCTTTACAGTGTTCTTCATCTCATCATTCTGCTGATCCCACCATCTTTTGAAAAATGCAATTTCAACGTAAATGAACTTTCTTTCCTTGTTTTGCACCAAGGAGGAAACAACTGAGTCCAATATATACTGGACACCAGCATGTTGAATTGAATTATTTGCACCATAATAATATTGATCAACGGTTTTAAGCCATCCAACATCATCATGAGTGTGTGATACTAAGTGAACGTTCAATTTCACACCTTGGCCACATTGAAAGCAAAGCCCTTCTTGCAAAAGCAGACAAAACACTGAAAGAATCTGCCAGAGCTCCATTCTCCGTTTGCGAGTGATGCAGCTCCACAGTCATGTGAGAGAAGCTCCAATCATGTGATAGTCTAATGCTGCGAGCCTCCTGCTCAGAAGTTTCAAAATGAAGTAGGGCGATCATAGATATCAACCGTCCAAAGGAGGCTGAGTATCATGCGCTACGACAGGAAAGCAAAGGAATAGTGGTAGATCGGAATTCCTGAGATTATCGTCGTCTGTGTGGACGATTCGATAGGTCAAGCGTATAAGAAACTTGGATTGATACATAGTGCTAAAAGTTTCTTAATTTGATGTCAAAATTTTAGCATTCTTGAATTAAAAGTTTTTTGATTAGCTTCTTATTTTCGAGACTGAAACATACTTTATTGTTTTAAAGTCGAACACTTTTGTGTAGAAACAACCACTCAACTTCTCCAAATGTCTAAGCAGGTCAAAATCACAAGCTACAATCTTTTGCAAACAAAATCCGTACAAATTAACAAGTGGTAGCAAGTTAATGTACTCTTTATTAGAAAAGTTGATATTGCATAGTTTCTTAATTTTTCTTGAACACATTACTCAAGTGTCTCAATTTTTGACCGGCCTCGTACTCGTTTCTTATAAGCAAAACCTGTATCTTACTATCAGTGCATCACTGCTTTTGGGCCCAGGACGGTAGCAAGTTGGGGTTTTCTCAATTTTTTGAGCAGTGCTCAACTGCTCAAAAAGTTAAGAGAGTTCAGTACTGGATTTTTGAGTTAAGACACTTTCAGTACTAGGCCAAAAACTTTCCTATAAAATAAAAAAACGTGCATTTCAGCTTGTCTTAGTTCATGTAATGCCCTGAAATAAGTGTGAAGCATTCTTACGGCAATATTAGTAGCTTCACACAGTTTTATCAGCATACGTTGGACAGTTTCATCGGCATACATCAACTAGTTTCATCGCATTTTTCAACAAGTTTTGTAACTCGTCCGTAATTTACTCTCAGCTGCCAACATGCCTAATATTGATTGCATTGAGTGCCATTTTGTGCAGCAATATAACGGTGTTAGAACAGTTAAAATATCAGTCAGCAAAATGTCAGTTCCCCCTCCCCCCCCCAACCGAACCAAAAGAGGATCTCACTTTCTTAACCTGCATTGGTGAAATCTAACTTGGGGAACAATGGGAACTGTCTGAAACCTTACTTCCGTTGTATAGAAACCTCTACCTAAAAAACATTCTATGAATAGAAATGCAATATCCATAATCAAGTAAGTAGAAAACACAGCAAAGCAACTTTAGTTAAAGTCTGTAACAAATGTAATAACCCTATTTATAAAAGAAGGAAGGAGATGTGGAACTGTGTAGACTAGCGTAGGTTTGCGATCAATTTTTCACAATCATTTCACCCAAATTCTGTCAAACATTTTCTTTCTACATTCCAACCAGGCATGGCAAGGGGTAACATGCTCATTTACAGTGACCTGTGATGCCATCAAAAATCAACATGCTTAGCAGGGTGTCATTTGCTGTTGTCAATTGATGATCCTTCACAGTGTCATGGGCTGTTGTCACTCCATGATCCTCTCAGCATGAACAGGTTAGTGGAGACATGTCTTGTCGTTCTAAGGCTAAGTTGCAGATCACAGTTGGGGGTGGGGTTGCCCTCGATTAGCGGGCGCCCTTTTAAAAAGCTAGTCTCACATACCATCTTCTTGTAAGTAAAGGATATACTATACCCTGTGACAAATTTAAATTAATATGAAACCAATGTGATGGTTAGGACCTACAATCGCAATGGCAGAACTCTTAAAAACTACTATGAAATTAAATTCTTCACTTTATAGAAGGTTTAACATAGAAATAATAATCACTGTGTGACATAAGAATATGAAAGCACAGAAGAGAGAGCATCAAATGACATCAAGTGATGTAAATTGTCATGAAGCATAAACAATTCACAACACAAAGAAGTAAGGCACATATGATCTGCTATACAGTAACAAAGCTCTGGGGTATACAAATGCTCAATATAAGAGTAGCTAATACAAGTAGGAATACAAACAGTCCCAACAAAAGTCTGGAGTACAACGGGGAGTGACGTGTCTCTAAGTATTAAGCCTTTAGAGAATAGAGCATCTACAGTCCATTTCATTGCAGTTTGTTCTGGACACCATAAAATATTGATGGAATAGAATTCTGTCATGGCATTCATTGCATCAAAACAATATAATTAATACCACTCTCTTGCTAAGCCAACAGCATGTCTTCACATCCTGTAGATGAACGAATACCAGACTGAGGAGTCATGAAACTGAATATGAAAAAAAGTACCTCAAATACGTTGATTTGCTTAGCTACTCGAGTTTAAATAATTGCTTCATAGAGTTATCATCGAAAACCCATTCAACATTAGGGCACACTGCAAACTATGGTAGTTCAAAAATTTTTTCCCATTAATACATAAAACCTCAGAAAAAGTTCTTCAACTTGAGGGTAGCACATTCACTCACGGAGATTTTCTGGATGGCCTCTGTTATTTTATGCCAGTGAACATTGTTCAAATCCCTTTTGAACAATGTTCACTGGCATAATGTGCTACTAGCAGAAATGTAGAAATGTGACGGGGATCAAGAGCAGCTTCTACAAAAAAACAATTTTATACCAGCTGATCTTGTCTTCATTTTCATGAAGATGTGCCCAAAAAATTGAAATACTCATAGCAGAAGTTAAAGCAATAAACTTCAAACTTATTCGGAAAGAAATTACTGACGGTAAAGCCATGGGAGGTAGAGTATTCTTCTTGAGAAGACATTAGAGTATTATTCATGAGAAGACATTAGAGTAATCCGTGCTCTTGGAAGGGAAATATATTACAGCCAAGGGCGATATTCTCCTCAAAGCCACCATGATGAAAGGGAAAACTGAGTGTCGCATGATTAGCTGCAAATTTGACCATACCAAAGTAAACTACGATACAATGGAGAACAAAGAAAAACCATCAAATTGGTGAATGAGACCTGAGGAGCTGAGTGTCGTCAATTAATGCCATGGTACCAAGAGACGCGGCACCTTTTAAGAGAATTTGAATAGTGTGGCTAAACCTATGTGAGCATACGCTACCCATTCCCATCCCACTTCATACAAACCCAAACTAAATCTGTACGCCTCTATATGCCCTAGACAGCTGAGCCAGATGTGAGGGCATAGATCCTACCCAATGGAGAGCGGGGGACAATTTTGGGTGTCCACAGATATGTCAATGCAAAAGACTGGTGCAGCAAAATGGGGTCTGGGGGGCTTCACCCTAGGAAAATTTTTTGAGGCAATACCCTTCAAAACTACTGTAATATGATTCAAAGTGACATGGTAACTGACTATTTTGACTAACACCTCTCATAGCCCCCTCTTGTCGACCAATTTTCATCTAGCCCCCCTTGAACGAGACATACTTATAGATGGCACCCTCAATATCTTCCACTCCACCTCCTACCATTACTAATGACTGGTCCCTAGAAAATTGATGCTTAAGAAGATGGAATTGGTTACCCTATTCGACATAGTGGCGCAATCCTTGATATGTAGATTACTTGCTTATGAATCGTACCTCTTTTTTTCTCACTTCTTTGTTTTCTGTCTTAACTAACAATGGTGGTCTGAAATGTTTTACACTAGGGGATCCAGGTGTAAAAATGCGCCCCAAAGCTCTAAACTTGCAGAAGTCGGGGGCTGGTATCATGAATTTTGCAATGGGAAGGCTATTCTTTCATTGAGATAGTTCCGAGATAACTTGGTTGTCTTCTTATGTTCCCAGTAGTACTGGTAAATATCAGACATCAACGTCCTCTCTTCACTTCAATTTTATACCACATATATCGATGTTTTGTTATAATGCTAATAGCTTGCTACATTAGCGTTTTGTCTACTTTTTCATTGCAATTTAGCTCGCTACATTAAAAGAAACTTTTAGAACTAAAATGTGGCCCAAAGTTAAGAAACTTTTAGTACTAGGCCTTGAGCTAGGTATCTTATTTAAAAACCGTGTATTTGTATAGCTATACTGAGGTGAAAAAGACTAAGACAATAGTAGCAAACAAAAAACAACCAGTACTAGGTGGCAATATACTGATAGATGAAGCACCAAGTGGGCAAGTCCACAGTATGGTTCATCATGGACACATGGTAACAGATGACGGAAAAATTGAGAAGGTAATAAAAAGAAGAATTGAGTTAGCTAGAAATGCATATAATAATAAATCAACTTTATTATCATCCAGAGATAGAAGCTTGGCAGCAAGAAAGGGCATTGTAAAATGTTTTTAATGGGCAACATTTCTGTATGGTTCTGAAACGTGGACAATAACGAAAACGATAGCAAAGAAGGTAAATGCTATTGAAGTATGGATCTACAGAAGAATGCGTAGAATATCATGGACATCATACAAGATAAACACTAAACTTTTAACAATAATAGACAGTAAATAACTGCTGCTTAATACGTGGTTAAGCAAAGACAGACAGCATATTTTGGCATATAATTTGAAGAGATGGACTACAAAGATTGAAAGAAAGTTAATGGGAAAAGAGGGAGAGGAAGACGTAGAGCCCTGTGGATGGATAATATGAAGGAATGGACAAATTTAAGCTATGCGGCTTGTGTAAGGAAAGCTAACGACGGAGAATGCTGGAGATCCAAAAATACATGTCCTAATTAGCTGCTTGACAATACACCCTATCTCAGCTATCCATGTCTGTCTCAATACGAACCGATCTTTCTTCATCACTAGGACATGTGATTTATATCGCTTTTGTGTTAACAGTAGCATTATTGCCAGATTTTGGAATTCATGCTTGTAAATGGATTCCTTTTCCAGAAGTTGGGGGGCATTTTCTTGGGAACTCATAGTGATTTCCCTGTCTTATACAACAACAAACCGAAAGGAAAGAAAGCTTGTCATAGCCATTCTACCCAATACGAGATCGATTACGGAACCAAGAGTTTACCTTTAATTAGCAATTTCTTGGCAAATTTGCAGGGCAATGTAACTCCGTGCCTTCGAGTTCACTTGCTAATTGTAGAGATAGTTAAATGTGAGAGCACTTGAAACAAGCGTCTTCAAACAAGCATCAAAGACGAGCGGCCTAGTCACTGGACACCTTCACGAGACACTGTTTTCTCTTGTTTATGTGGGTATTATTCGAGTGGCCAAAACACTACAAATCAACTCGCTAGTTTTGATTTCTCCACCTCGCGCACTGAACTTCAAACCCAAAAAAAGTCACAGGTTATAAAACTATCGCAGAATTTACGTACTTTAACCTACTGTAACTACTTTTCAAAAGGGCGTTTTTTGACAACCTAGGGGGTGTGACCTCAAAATCTTTTTCGCTAGCTCCGTTCGCGTATTCAAAACCTCCATTTCTCTACCCAAATACTGCCTCCAACTTATAACTTATCCAATGTACAATTTTTCAAGCATTTAGAAGAAAATAGTTCTTACCTACGGCCAAGTTATTCGGGTTATTTCAATTACGTACTGTTGTAAGACATTCGATGGTCAATGATGTTGTTTCAGCCATGAAAGGCCTGAAGCAATTACCAATTAGCAGTTTAGTTCTCGATGAAAGGTGGCGCTAAAAATTGATACCCCCCTGTCAGAAATTGCCAGGCCGCCACTGCGCCTACCCCCACCTTACTGCTGTAACAGGATATCACATATTATTACGTCAGACTGCAGAACCTCGTCTCAACTAGTATTTTAAGCACTCTTTCCCTTTTATGTCAAAATGTCAATCATCTTTTGTTTTCTTGTAGTATGTAAAATTAGATATTATAATTTATAGTTAGTCATGATTTGGTAATGAATCTGTACACACGTGAATTCAGTCTCATTCATTACATTGAAAACCTCTTGCATTTATGAGTCGACCTCAGTTTTCGACCATTACACTGCTACGTACGTTCTTCAATGACCACTTGCGCCAAAAATATCATACCTTCTAACTAGACGAAGGAGAATCGTTCAGTAATTCCAAGAATTAAGCTAATATTTCTAGGAACTATTAAAATAAACAGTGTGTAACCAGTACAAGCATGATCCACAAAAAACCATTCAGTTTTGACAATATCATGTTTCCCAGAGCTGTCCTAAATCAGCAACAAAGCAAACAAAGATTATTACATTCGATATGAAACTTAATGATAATAACATCATTTGACCGCAGTAAACGTTTCTACCTCTCTTTTTATCTATTTATTCTACAACTCAGCTTTTGGGTAAAGAGCAATAATAACACCTCCAAAATGACTTCTACGAAAGTGGAAGGTTTTAGCTATGACCAATCATATCCATTTAACGACAGTTTACTCAGTAAAGCAATTGTATACTGCTTTCACTTTGCTTATAACCAACTGCACATTATAGCAACTCGATGGCACCTAATTTTCCAACATCTTTATTGGTCATATCACCATATCACAATTTCTTAGAAATAAGGCAAGCATATATCAAACTTTGAACATGCTAAATCCCATCTAGATAAAATTTTTACTTTCTTCGCCAAATATAGGTTTTCGTTAGTTAAGTAGTTTGCCAGCAAGCATCTTAAGTGGCATGCAATGCAAGACTTCTAGGAAATACTTGTTCGGTAATACAGAGATAAGACATTTACCAAGAACTAGAGCACATACTCATAGTGCCTGCACGTCAGTTCTGAAAGCATGGTACATGATTAAGTATCGAGAACCTTGATCGCTGAAGACATGACAAGTACGCACGCTAAAAAAGTATGCAGTTGTGTTTTGGATGAAACGCTCGTCATGAAAATGGCAAGCTATTTCCAGAACATCACAAGGGCTAAATTACATCTATTCTGATGCTTCTATAAGGGTAATTTACAGAATCGAAATCCGCATGAATCAAGTATGAGGCAATTCTGATACTTTCCGCCCAATATGTACATATAAAGGTTGGCTGTTATGCAGTTACTTTTAAAGACAAAACCTGCGAAGATTGACCAATTCAGTTTGATCGCAATATGAAGACCTCTCTTGGTAAGTACATTAATGACACTCTTATATTTCCTCTACAAAACAATTCAGCTGCTCCTTTACAATGAACAATGATCTGTTAATTTCTACGACCTCGTCAACAGTTTCTCTGTGAGAATAGTTTCTTAAGATACTAAGCTTAAGGCTGATTTCTGAGCAACTTTGGCCGACAAGCACTACCCAATACATTTACTATAGTATTATACTTTTTGTAGTCATTTTGGTTATGTGCTGGTATGGAATGCTTTGCAAACCCATGCAAAAACGTAGTGCTGCTGGCCTCGTGAACACAACAGCGGAGAACAGCGTACGCCAATCAACTGATACTCTATTGCGTCTACTTGAGCAAAACTTTCATGACGTCATTATAAAATGCAATACTTTATTAAAACATTTGGTAAGTTGATGAAATAGATGGTAACGACTATATTTCTTGTAGAAATTTTTGGTATTGCTCAATAGTAAATTTAATGGCAATAACTATTGCTCTCTCAATTGTAAATGAAAGTTGTAAAAATAGCCAGATTCTACGAATTGTCTTCAAAGCTCAATGGGAAACATCTTATGGAAATTCTTCAGTTATACAATGATGCATTTACTCTTTTGGTTTTCAGGAAACATCACAACCCAGACTGCTTTCTGGTCAATTTTCTTATGCATTTCAACAACTAATCCTGAACCCCATTGGCTGCAAGACGTATCAGGTTACATTCACTTAAACAAACCTTTTTAGCTTACTAAATTGTGGAATTCAAGTATATTTAGAGACGCCGGAGTTGCAGTACGGCGGCGGCGGCGGCGGCGGCGGGGGGCAGAAGTTTATAGAGGGGTACTTGTAATTATTATGACGTCATAATGGCGTCAGAATTCTAACTTACAGGCTACTTTTCACAAACATATACTTCCAACCATTTGTTTTCAAAATGTTTTCATTATCCAATTTCAAAATCTTCCAATTTCTACCATTTTACCAGCACTTGCACGCGCTTTACTATTGCTGTCAAAAGTTTGTCCATTGTTCCCTTCCTTGTAATGTGAATATTAACTGATTAAAACGGGGTTTGGAGACTTGTCCCCAGAAAAAATTGCAGAATCACGCTCTCTACGTCAGACAACTGTACTTTGGAAAATAGTGAACCAAGACCACTTAGTCTATACCTGTTCATCCACCACTCACTAAAACTAACGATGACAAGATGTTAAATGATAAAATTTCATGGTGTTCACTTGAATTTATATCTTGCTATTCAATACAGTGCACACCTATAAGCTTTCCACTGTACACCCGAGACTCTGGTCTTGGTTCCCCTCTTCCGATGTGGTCGTCATCTGCTTATTAGGCTGCAGTGTGCAATCGAAGACAAAACACCAAAGCGTTGGCATCAAATATCAATGCATTTTTGCAGGCGGTAAGCTGCGAACATAAGTTTCGAGAAAGATTCCTCAAACGTTATAAAAATTACCAAATACGCCCGAGTACAAGATCCGAACTTCTGTACAACATGTCCAGTAACGTGGCCTTCCTGGATTGGTCTGTAAACCATTACAAATGCAACAATGCCACGATTCTTAAGTCTAATATTGAGGGGGGGAGCGCTCTCCTTGCACATTTAGTGTCATTTTCGAAATATATTTCGTGGCAGAATCAGAGATAAGAATTAATGTAAAAAGAAAATGTGAAAAATTCTATCAGTAGATACTTCTGCCCCCTTCCCTTGCTCGTCAGGGGCAAGAGTGACGCTGTCCCCCTTCACACCCGTGCTCCGGCCTCCATGAGTACATTCTTCTAAAAATTACATTATATCATTGAATATTTCACACTTGTGTTGGCCTTTAGCCAGATAACTCCTCACACGCGAAGCCTGTAATTCAAAGGCGATTTTAGCCTGTCCCAGAATTCAAAAAAAGCGGTACTACTATCATGTCATATCGTCTTCAAAATATTAATTTTCAGTTGTGTTGAACATTTTTTGTGCTTTCGTAGATTGTTGAACGAATGCTGGAATACAGAGATATACTAAACAAGTTTCAAAAACCGATGGATGAAATGGTTTCAGACATAGCACTTAATTCTCAAATGCGTCAGAACCTCCTTACAGCTAGCAGCTCATACGACAGACTTCTTATAAATCAAATCAAATTGGTAATGTTCTGAAGTTTGTTTTCCTATTGCTAATATCACATTGCAAAGTGCAACAATCATATAACAACCATTGCAAAGTAGATGGATGATGAATTATCTTATCCAATGATAGAACTGCTAAGTTTTAATGATCATATCCACTGAGTTTCTATTTAATGTAATCAACGGTGACACGCAGCCTAAGCAAGAAAATACAGCAAAACAAATAAATATTCAACGAAAAGCAGCCTGTTATTCATGGAGATAATCAAATCATGTAGAAAATCCTACTATATTTCTATTCAGTGTAAAAATAGTCTTGCCAAATTAAGGTGAAAAAATAATTGTTCTATTCTAAAACACCTCAAGAAGAGTATGCATAGCTTACCTATTATGCCAGAATTATTGAAACATACTTCAATTTCTCACGCAAACAGATGGAAATTTTTCAAGGCTCCTCCAGTTCGACAATCTTGCCTCCGAATGTCAATGATTTGCAGAATGCAATAAATTCATATCTGGTATGTAAAACTTAGTATAATATATATTTATATTCGGTGTATAGAACACCAAACTTTTTTTTAGTAAGTAATGTCGGGGAAAGACCGTAGGGCACATTTGCAAACTCACACATACATTATGGCTTTCTAGCAGTTATCTGAAATGTGCCTACGCATTTCATCGAAATTAAGTTGTGGCTAATGAATGTTCTCCACAGTTGTCTTAATTCCTCTTTGAGACCTTTCTAATTTAAGAAATGTCTGAATACATGTACAAAAGCTTGGCAAAATGGAAACACCAAACTTTATAAGCGTTGAAAAATATATTCTTGCCACATCCTGAAGCTGCTTGGAAGTGTGATATGTTCGCAAGTAGTGTAGGTACGAGAATTATTAACACAAAGGTAGATCATAGGTAAAATGCTACTACACTGGAGGAACTTGATTTACATAATTTACCCTCTTCTATTGTAGGCTAATAATCATCCACATTTAACTGAAGAAGAAAAGAAAGAAATTTGTATATACAATTTCATTACAGCACTAAAGCAGACAGTAAAGACAATTTATTCTGAGTACAATCTTGCAATTCCCTTTAGTAACTAGCTATGTATTTAGCATATTTTCCCAAAAGACTTTTAACTAACTTATATGAAATATAATGTATTTATTTATTTTACCACCTTTATTTAATATTAATGTTAATCTTTTCAATGTATATTCAAATTATATATTTACAATGAATACGTAAAATATTTCTAATTTTTCTAAATTTTCCATGATTCTTTGTGGGTCTAATGTCGATCACCTTCGTAATTTCCCATACAAGAATTAGTCACCAGTAATACAAACGATTTCTGTTATCAATTGTAATGTTTTCAAAAAACGAAATTTACATTGCCTAGAAGCAGGCCGTTCATGCTGGAGGTGTGGAGGATGTCACACCCTTACACAAAAATTCTGCCGGCAAATCACGAAATTCAGTCAACAAATGTGTGCCATTTTTTAAATGGCTGTCTAGACGTTTATATACAAATGCATTCTGGAAGCATGGCCAAAAGCGATAAATTAAATTCTTCTTTTCTCCTTTTCTATTAAAACAGTACATTTCGCCTTCATGGCCCTAAGAAGGCTGAAAGATGATGTCATTAAATTTAGAGTATCTTCACGACAATACAAAATTTGCAACTACTTTCCAAAAATTTTTATCTATTGGTCGAAATTAAAATGCTATAAGGACATACAACCAGGTCCAAATCACCTATAGGCTCTCATCATTGCAGAGCAAAAAATCGATAGACTGGATACAAAATCGATAGACTGGATACAAAATCGATAGACTGGATACAAAATTCTTCCAAGATATCGAAAACACAGTAAACTATTTGGATCTATTTTCAGTTGACGTAAAACCCTGACTTTTGAATTTAAGCACGAAAAATACGATGATACCCTTCCATCAACTTAACCTCAACCAGGGTTACATGCAAATATTATAGACCTCGAGAAATCATAGGAAAATGAATGGTACAGAGAATATTATGACGCAAAGCGCTTATCTGCATTCCACGGCATAAATTAGAATAATTAACTACAATGGCATGACACGCACTAAAATGAACACCTTTCATATAAATGTACAAACAAGAGCACTCTTATTGATTAAGTGTCATCATCCTCTAGACAGTTAAACATAGGAATACACAAATTCGTGTAAGAGGTAAGACATATGCTTATGATAAAACCCTGTTGTGCTTGACAAAAAGCTTTTCATACTTCATGAATTGGCACAGTCCTCAGAGCTTCACTTCTAGATCTTCCTACATTGACAACCTGAAAAGTGCCAATTTGGGTAAATAAGCATGAGTTATAAACTAAGATTCTACTAGTCTCAAGATGGCCTCTCTTTGAATTTCATACACGTTTTTTCTATAAGAAAAATATTTGAAGCATTATTTGGCAAGCGCAGTTTTATTATGAGCCCAGTAGGACAACCACGACGAGAAGCAACATCAAATGAGCTGCCTGAGTAGTTAAGGTTATAGGTTTTGCAGTATATACATCATTGAAATATTGACAAAGCCCTATTGAACCATGGAGAAACTTTAAACAGACGTAGCCAAATCACATGATCAAGAATAAAACGTTTCGAGATGAACTCATCCCATCTTCAGCTATAAGGAGTTGGGATATCTTGGGCTTTGAAACCCTATGAAGGGAAAGAACATCGAAATCAAGCGGTCATGGCTGGGAAAATTCAATGGATAAGAAACATAGACGGGAGGAAAATGCCAAAATATGAAAGAGAGGAGAAAATAATTGAATAAGATAGTATCCCCAGTTGCCTGTTGCCAAAAGAGGAGCAACCGTGACGTGGACACGATCATATCCACTTGTATTCTGCTCTTTTCCCTAAAATTCAGGCATCTTCCTCCTGCTTACGTTCCTTATCCAATGAATTTTCTCTTGCATTGTCCGCCTGCCTTCAATGCTCTTTCCTTTCATCAAAGCCCTATAGCTGAAGATGGAATGAGTTCATTTCGCAACGTCATGTTCTTGCTCAAGTCATTTGGCTACGTCTACTTAAGGTTTTTTCTTAATAACGGATATGTCATAATCTTTTATTTTCATTTCATTTTAGATATTTAAGGAGAGTTGCTCTTCAGTTTTACTTGATTTTCAAGAAGTCCTCTGTTAAGAACTTATAAACTAAAGTTACTTCACAACAAAAATAAGATAAACAACTAAACAGGCAAAAAACAAATAAATAAACAACAAACAAATACAAATAAATAAACAAATAAACAAAAGACAAAATAAAGAACCTATTCAAAACACAAATTCGTAGGCAATTCTGTAAAGGTCAATGGCGAATCTTCTAAAATACAGTCTATTGTAATTGGAGTCTCACAGGGCTCGTGTCTTAGACCACTCCTTTTCTTGCTACACATCAATGATTTACCGTCTGCACTTAGTGAAGCCCATGCCACTATTTAAGTTGATGATACTACCATCAGTTACTCATCTGACAATATGTAAGACTTAGTCGCCGTTGTCAGAACTTTCACGCCCTAATCAATCGATGGGTTCAAGGTAATAAGCTTTCAATGAACGTTATCAAAACTCAAGCCATGATAATTGGGTCTAAGCAAAAACTAAGCCACATGAAACAGTCATACTCTGCTATTCCAAGATTTTAGCTTGAGACAGAAGACATCGATCTTGTAAATCAAACTAGATATCTTGGCGTAATAATTGATGACAACCTAAAATGGGACAGCCAAATTAAGAGCATACAGATTAGAATATCGCGAGCCCTGGGCTATCTGAGATACGCCAAGAAATATGTTCCACTTGCCACTCATAAAGACAGACATAAGGGTTTAATAGAGCCTAACTTAATATAATCAATATTTCAATGATAATGAAAAATCCATAGGCCGAAACTATACTGGCACGCTATTTGATAATGCTTCTCTTCGTGGCTCTCCTACTGAAGAAAACTCTAATAGAAAATGAGGCCAAGAAAATCATAACATGGATTAGTTTCCACAGTTTAGCTTTTTTTGCCAAAAATCGGTTTTATGTCATTACTACAGTCGAAATGCGAAAGATAGAATTTAAATGCGATTATACAAGATTGAAATAAAGAAAGTAGCCTGTTTGAAATAGAAAAATCTTACGAAAACTCTTAGCCTCAATTTTTTGAAAAGTTAAGAAAGTTGAAGCTCAGGAAAAAAGTGGTTATTTTATTAAAAAAACCGTGCAGTCTGTGTTAATTGATCGAGCAAACTTAAAAAGTGGTACAAAGATACCAGATATTCAAACACTACGTAATAATAGTAATATATATTTCTACCTCTGGTTGCTTTCGGAAAGTGTCAACGGCTGCAACTTCCAAATGAAAAGTTTCAACTCTGCATCCTTGAATAAAAGAAGCAAATTGAATCAAAGGCAAAATTCAATAAGCAATTAAACTTCTTTGCAAATACTGCCATGCTATCAACTGCATAGCCACAATTCACCTTATTTTTCTGTAAAATGCACATTTGAGTCAGCTACTCAACATTTAAAGTCACCTCATTGGCCTATCATTCAGTGAACAAATTCATGTCCGGCATCAAGGCAATTTATCCACTCAAATTTTGAGCATAAGCTTCAAGATTAAGAGGCTCCGTCCGCATTTGCACTTGTGCTGACTCACTTCCGATCCGCTAAAAAATTGTGTATGCTACGTTCTGCTGTGGTATACCAAGCACAAAATACATAGGATCGCTCCTGTAAACAAAAAGTCAATCCATAACATTTTCGAAAGATTATCTTACCATAAGCAACTGGTGTTAATTTGTAAACTGCATGTAGTGGGACATTTAGATACGGCAGATGTCCAGAATTATGATCCAGAAAATAAGCCAACAGACAGCGCATTACCGCCTAAAAGCAAGCAAAATAGCAACGAAAATTATGCAACGAAAAAAATAATCAATTCACGCCGGCTTACTAACAAGAATACAAATCAACAAAACTCAAATTCTAAACATCTCATTACGAAATGGTGAGTAAGTAGCCTAAACTATATTTCATTGAAATACTAATAATTAATTTCAGCATTACCGTCTAAAAGTTTGGCTGTATGCTAGAGCCTCTGCTATTGACCTTAAAATATTGGATACTGAAAAATGCTTACTCGGGATGATAACGCGTATCCATACACGTAATATCTTATCAAAAGAAGTGATATGTCTAGCTCCTATGTCTGGTATCCACCAAAAATATAATTATACCTAAACTGCACAAACACCCAAATAGGAAAAGGGAGGAAAATAGCTACCTGGTGACAAATGACTAAAATGTTTTGTTGTCTTTCCAATTCCATGATTACAGGCTCAAGTCGAGCCACAAGGTCCTCATATGACTAAAGATAAAATCAAATATAGAATACCAATTGAAACTTTGTGAAAAAAATTGAGCAAATGGATTACTCTGAATGGGAAAACTGAATTTGTGTGTATGCGGTGTGTGGAATAGAAAAGTAATGGATTTGTGTGTATGGGGTGTGTGGAATAGAAAAGTAATGGATTTGTGTGTATGGGGTGTGTGGAATAGAAAAATAATGGATTTGTGTGTATGGGGT
>WIPJ01000487.1:43235-60294 GCA_018155075.1 Cassiopea andromeda
TGTGTGGAATAGAAAAGTAATGGTGTGTGGAATAGAAAAGTAATGGTGTGTAGAATAGAAAAGTAATGGTGTGTGTGTATGGGGTGTGTGGAATAGAAAAGTAATGGTGTGTGGAATAGAAAAGTAATGGTGTGTGAAATAGAAAAGTAATGGTGTGTGGAATAGAAAAGTAATGGTCTATTATAACAAGGTGTCTGCCAAATCTGGAAGATGGATTTTCCCTGACAATTTCCTGCTGACAATTTCCTGACATTTCCTTGACAAATATCCCTTTTTCCCTGAATATTTCGTTATAAGTGTCATCGAATATAAGAAAACATATAGCAGACCTGGGCAAACTACAGCCCGCAGGCCACATCCAGGCCTCTGTATGTCACTGCCCGGTCTGCGTGAGGTCAATCACAAACAATATAAATCAAACAAGCATCTTTCTTTTCTACTTTTGTTTTGAAATTTGAAATTTTATTGTTCTTTTAGTTGCTAGAAGAGGTCAACAAGCTAAAAATGAATTTTCATTGATTCAATAATTGTTTTTGTTTTCCTATTTGACTTATATACGACAATTTCACATAACCTAAAATAAATATTTACAAAGCAGTGGCGGACATACAGGGGGCGATGGGGTGGCCACCCTTTCAATAATTTGAAAATAGTGACAGTGATCTATTAAAAGCTTTCCATTTTTTGTTCAAAGTTGTTCGATATCGATGAAAACAAGCTAGAGTCTAACTAGGCATACCTCTCCTCTTGGATATCTGTAATGGTACTTGTCTTGATCTCGTCTCGCGAAATCATCAGGAAACTTTTCCTCTATTTCTTCATAGGTCATTCCATCGCAAACACCCTGCATCAGATGTATAAGACAATTCATATAACGGTGCATTATCTAAACAATAATAAATTAGAGTTTCAGTGGTCGTTTGGTATGCGGAAATACGGTTTAATTGAGGATGTCAAGCATCTCGGATAATCAGTGTCGGGATAAACGGGAGTGAGTGAATCTAAGATACAATGCCTTGTAAATAGCATGCAACTTGAACTGATGAAAGTGCATTTAGTGGGTATAGTCGATCTTGAATAATTCGGATTGGGTTTATCCAGATGTTGATGTAGTCCGGGTAGAATTACTTAGTCCAATTAACTTTCTACTACGTTGTTGTCACACAAAATGAACAACAAAATTCGCTGACTTTTCACTGACTAATCAATACCACTTCATGCCCAATCGAAGTTACATTTACAGGGTGGCTCTTTATGTCAACAAGTGAAATTCAAGGTGTATCTAAAGAGATATTTAACACCCTAAAATCTAATAGAAAAACAAAACCCAAACTAGATTCCCCAACGAAAAAGTTCATTAGTAAGACAATGCCAAAGTCACAACACTACCAGATGCTAGTATCCACACCACCAAGAGAAACACAAACCCACAACCATTCCCTCACTTCTCCCTGATTGATGTTTCTTCAATATTTTGTCTCAACTTTTCCAGGCTTTCACTACCTCCTTCTAAAAATGTACATTTTTCCACGTTTTCCTGGTAGCGTGTATTAAAAGTTACTAAAATCGTTCTCATTATCTGAATCTGACTATGCAGTTCGGTCCACTTAGACACAGGTGTGTCCTTCACTCTGCGACCCTTTCATAACTATGAGGCGCCAAACATGACACAATCAATTTCATAAATATATGGATCAGAGAAATATATAGATCAAGACTGATACGCATATAGATCAGAAAATAGCATGCTGTGGGTCAGCGGGCACCCAACGTACGTAAATGTGAAGTGAACTGAATGCCACATACGAGAGCTTGTCGGTAACACGACGATCAGTGTCTAGCAATAATCCATATAATATTGATATTGCCAATTGCGGTTAGACTCTACCTCTAGGTAACATAATCTGTCGGAAAAAATTGCTAAACTATACAGAAATCAAGCCCTTTAGCTTGAGCCTATTTTTAAAAGTCGTATCTGAAGCATGGAAAATTGTTTAACTCTCCTAGTTAGAGTCTGACAGCAAATTTGTAATGCATGTTCCACGAGAAAATGGTTTATCTCTGCTATCACTTCCACATAGATTCTACTCGTTAGCATTAGTAAGGAGGCATTCTTTGTAGATTTGAATCAAGAAACAATATATTGTTCACATAAAATGGGCTTGACTGAACGGTAGTAAGTTGTTCTTCTGCCATGGAAGGGGGCTAAGCAAGATTTTTAAAGAGTATGTTCCAGAGCCTGTTTAACATAGCAACTTGAGGGCAAGACCCAGGTCAGTACCACAGATTGGATACTTGAGCAAAGCAATTACTTTCACTCATTCAATGTAAATATTGGCGTGGAAAGTAAAATTAAGTTGAAAAAGAATCTTGCAGGTCTGCTTATTGTAATGCCTAAAAGGCTCTATGATGGAAGATGTCTATTCACGCCATTGATGAAAAGTAAATACCTCAATCTGATCTATATATTTTTCTGACCTACTCAGTAGACAAGACAATATAGTCGTTTTAGCGACAAGTTTGCCATTAAGTTCACTTCACATTTAAGTAAGTTGAGTGCCCGCTGGCCCATCGCTGGCCATTTTCTGATCTATATATGTGTCAGTCCTGATCAATATATGTCGGTCCTGATCAATATATGTCAGTCCTGATCTATATATGTCGGTCCTGATCAATATATGTCGGTCCTGATCTATATATGTCAGTCCTGATCTACATATGTCAGTCCCGATCTACATATTTTTCTAATCCTAATCTATATTTATGAAATTGGTTTTGAAATGTTTGGCGGGACATTTCGTTTAGAGAAGTCTCTCTGTTAAGAACACGTTAAAACTATACATTCTTTTGGTCGTGATGGCTTCAAAGGGAAAGTACCACTGAAACAAGTTGAACGGAATCCGGGATTTTCTGTAATATAGACGAAATTTCTCAATCCCATCGGATCCGCATTATACAAGGCTGACTGTAACCACCAATGAGGAGCAGTCATATACAAAAATAATTAGCAATAAAACCAACCGCTGCGAAAAGAGGAGCCTACCGCATCAAGTTCATCTAATGCCTTCCATTGCTCCAAAGAAGCTGCATCTATGCATTGAGCAGTTTGAATTGTTCTTTTCAGCTGACTTGTCCAGACCTGGCAAAATCATCAATTACAGTTTTGATAACACAATACGTGCGTGATACGTGCAATGCTACCAACTTATTTTTGGAGATCTTAATCTCTTTCACAACTGATTTCACTCTATAATTAAATTGATATTTTCAAAGAAAGAATACAAAACTTCTACGTTCCACCAAAGACGAATTTACGGGATGCTTATTGGGGAAGGGGTGCAGGCTTGTGACGATTGCTGGATACCACGCTCTTCAAATGCCTCCATAATAAAGCCATGTTCATTTTTTACTTTCTTTACTGTCTCATCTTAAAATAGCTTTTGCTGTAGAAACCTCAAAGCATGACTACAATTAAAAAGCAAACCTACTACTACAAAAAAACAGCTAATGCTTTTAAATTTACTGGGGGTATGAAAATACTGCAGAGTTTAGCGAATGGAACAAGAATATTGCCGAATTTAATGAATGGCATGTCAACATTTCGGGGGTGTCACAGCCCTTACATTCCCACGCTAAATCCATCATCCCCTTACATCCCCCGCTAAATGTGTTCAACAATTACTAGTAATACCAAAGTTTGTTACTTTAAACTACAAAAACACATAGTCTCTATGTGGAAGCATCAAGTCAAGAAAATGAAGTTCCATAAATTATAATTAAGGGCTACATGCTTAAAGATCTTAATTACGACGGGGGTCATAGGCCAATCCAGTCAATAGAAAAAATAACAATCGTCTAAAGAGAGTTTACAATATCTTCTACCCCCCCCCCAACAATGAGTACTAACTTATTAAATGTTTCAATACCAAATAACATAGACTACCTTACTAAGCGAGGTTTGCAGCTATATGCAGTGATGTAGCACTTGGGGAGCTCAGGGGGCTCGAGGGGGATCAGCCCCCTAGCTACTTTTCAAAAGTTATGGGGGGACGTAAGCCTCCATAAACATTCTAAAAACTACTTTAAGAGAAGGAAAACATGGTTATGAAATACGCTTTAAAAGAAAAGATTCTGGCCAGATGCTACAATATAGGGTAATATTTAATATCTGTTTGTAGACACTCAGATGAAAACAAAAATAACAACATTAAAACAACAGCAGCAACAAATGTTGGTCTATTTTCCACCTGATCCTCTACCTGAGCCCTCCTTACTCATTAATTCAGCTCTGTCCACTGGTTTTATGACATACTCAATGAAGCTCAAAGAATACAACCATACTTATTGAAACTCTTACAATAGCACCAATTGAATTCCGCTTCATTCAAAATAAAAAGCATGACTGACAATTTAATGCACAAATTGAAAATAGATTAATATAATTATTTTGAGTCAATTCTACCAAAAAACACTTACTCGTAAATCTCTTATGTTCTGATTACTAATGAATTCCGCTAATTTTTCACTATACTATAAAAGAAAATTCAATGATTCATAGAATACAATAACAACAGTTACGTCATATTTCAATATTTAAAGAGCAGATCTTGAGATAGCTATGACGTCATCACACTTAATCAATGGGAATGTAATCCCAAAAACTTTAGAAAAAATGGCCAAGTGTGTCAGTATAGAAAATGTATGTCCGTGTAAGATATGTGTACGTATATAATCTGTGTCTGTGCTTCTTATCAACACATCTTGCTATGCACTAGCCTAAACAAGGATAGCGCAAGAGAGGCTATCGAATAATTAAACACATCGGCGGAATATGAAATTTCCTTGATGACAAGATTTGATTTAAGGAAAGATGCTGGATTTGGTGTACTAAAAGTTGGAGAAA
The DNA here is from genome assembly GCA_018155075.1 of Cassiopea andromeda. Taxonomy (NCBI): domain Eukaryota; kingdom Metazoa; phylum Cnidaria; class Scyphozoa; order Rhizostomeae; family Cassiopeidae; genus Cassiopea; species Cassiopea andromeda. Next base: position 48,139 of record WIPJ01000487.1, read on the forward strand.
GCAATTTATTTTATAGAAGAAAATGGAAAAAGAAAAAGAGATTACCATTTGTCCTCTACTTGAAAGATCTGAATCACCACCAATTCGTCCTTTCAAATTGAATGCACTTTCTCCATGCTAAAAATCACACAGATTAGCAATGGGATAAAATTTATTAAGGAAAATGAATTAATAAGAAATAACTATTTTTCCACTTTGATTCGAAGACACGCAGAATTTTCAAAAACTTTGACCTCCCTCTCTCCCCTGTACGCAAACACAGGGTTTCAAGATCACTCCTCCCCAATCTGTGTGCACGTGACCCCATTAATTTTCAGTGCTCAACTACATTCAACTTATTTCTAACAAAAGTAAAAAAACATTTAAGATGAACCACGATTTTTGCGCGTTTTTTGAATAGCTGTCGCCGATCACTCATATTATTCGATCGTTTACTCTATTTGACTGAGATGAATTACAAATCAGTTCAAAATGCTTAAGATTCAGATATATCCATGATGTCAGCATGTTGACAATTGAAAACTGAAAGCGAAAAAAGCATGGTGGAATCGCATTCAGAACGTACGTGTTGGCAGAAGCCCCTTCCTACCTTGAATGCAAACATACGCTTTTCATTGAGTCCCTCCCCCGTGTGTACGTACTATGTGGCTAGCCCTATAGGAATTCAACACCAAACGTTAAAGAAATACTCACCCTTGTATTGGAAAATTAAACGGAAGAGATAAGACCATAAACATTAAAGATAAAGCAAGTACGTCAAAATGAACTGATATTGAGATGAAAAGCAATCTTTTTTAAACAATTAGAAACAAGTTAAACTTACTCTTGTTAGATAAATAGCCCTTGGCGTGATGTGTATATTCATTAGGAAGTATACAGCTCTGCTTTGCAAGTATCCTTTTTGAAAAAAGTAAAGCTTCACTCTACGGCATTGGGATAGCATGATGAGAAATACGATATGATATGCTAAGCAAGCATGGATCAACACTTGCTGGCATTATTAAATGTCAATTCATTATCCAAAATAGTGATATTTTCTGCAGATAGCTTACAATTCCCCCCTTTAAAATGACAAAATTTACCTTAGAGGGGAATTCCTCTAGGTTGGGAATCACTGCACTACGATGAGAGTCAAAAAGCCACTTCTAGTAGCAATTTTATCGAGTAATTTTGCTATCATAACTTACAGCTATATTTAATGCATGACATCAAATATAACTTCAGAGACGCATGGCACAGAAAAGCTTCCATGTTCACTCAAACAAATTCTAACAAACAAATCATCGCTGTGGCAAAGTGTTATACAAAAGTAATTTCTCGTGTAGACAGAAAAAAAAACAGCTTACCTTCAATGCGATTTACTAGAAATTTTTGTCCAACATTGATAATCTTGATAAATGAAAGAGCTCTACAATGATTGAGTTGAAAATTTAAGACTAGAAGTCACAAGTGAGAAAAGTACAGTGCATGCAGCCTATGCACAAAAATTAATTTAGCCCCCCTCAAATATACGCCCCCCTCTCCAATAAGCCCCCCCATTTAAAGTGCTGGAAATCAATAAGCCCCTCGGGGGACTAAATAGAGAATTTACGATGCATAAGGGAAAATGAAACTTTTGACTGAACCAGCACAAGTGGACATTCTATATCAAATGGCAAAATACTGCCAGTCAATTCAACCCAAGTGACGCCACATCAAAGTCAAGCAAGAGCTTTGATGTAAATAAAGTATACATCTTGTACACTATTGTCTTTACCAAATTTTCATAAAAAATCTGCATTATGTTCATCCAAAAAGTTTTTCATATTAAAAGCTAAAATTTTTATAGGCTTAGATAAATGAATGAAATCCCACAGCTTACTATCTGGCAAAGACATATTAATGGTGCACAACTTTTCATGATGCTAAGTTGCAACAGAAAAATAATACAGTGGCATATGAACAGATAATGTGTGTGGTCCTTGATTAATTGAAAATAAGCAAATAGATAAAACATGAATTACTCCATCAGCTACTCAGCACTTGTAAATAAAATCATACTTAAGCATATTCAAGTAAAATAAAAAGCATCAACTAACCTTTCTTTGTCCAGATCAATTTCAAGGTAGAAATCTTGATAATGTTTAATTCGCGCATTAAAGTCTTCAAAGGCTTCCTCAGATGGAATGTTCTTATAATCTGGACTGCTAACTTTGACTTCCTAGAAAAATAGGGAATTAACAGAGGTATTTCCTGCAGTTCCAGCGGTACTAAATATGTTAGCTTAGTTTTGATATCTTTAGTTCCTAGTAACTTAATAATAACGTCACATAGAGTGAAAAAGATTTTGATGAGATAAATGAGATTTAAAATTTCGAGAAAAAGTTCTTGGGTACAAGCATTCTTTTTCTCAAAGATAATGCTTAGATGAAATACAATTTATAAGTAATAAACCAAACTAACTAAAACCAGAGTTTCTACGATACTGCAAAACTAAAATATCACTGATTAATTGATAATGCTTTGACGAGATGAACAGGCAGACACGTCGGAGCTGGGGGGGGCTGAGGGGCTGCAGCCTCCCCACTTTTTGCTAGTGTATGATGTCATAAAATATATAGTTTGTCCTATCTAAGAGAACGTGTGTATTTTGATACTCAAAAGGGGGATTTTCTTGCCATCTACGGGTGTACTTGTAACAATTTTATGGGTCTCCGCCCCTGACCCCCACTACCACACCCAATAGGAGCTTGCAACTCACCCCCAAGCCATTTACTCAAAAATATGCTCCGGTCTCCCTGACCGGGATTCCTTAGAGGTTAGCGTCAACCATACTTCAGCTTTTGGCAGTACATATATACTCAAACACTTGAATGTACAGCTATCGGCTCATTGGGCTTGACTCACCAACATAAACGCAATTATATCCCGATCAAATAAACTTATAAACCACATCAAAGCGGAGATATCCGAGTACAGAGTCTTTATGGTTCACTAAGTCTTAATTTTAAAAGAAGACAATACTTAATCTTCATATTTTTACAACGTCATTTCACAAAAGACTATGATTTTATCAAAGTACGCAGCCAAAGCTGGACAAAACGAGATATGGCAACATACAATCTTGTTTATTAAACTTGCAGGAGATTGATTCTCTTGAATGTATAGGGGAGCTTTATAAGATCCACAATATACTTTTTGATACCCTGAGCAGTCTCAAAAGATGATTACGACATGCAACTCTAAAAACGAACTTTGTCCTCATACACAATTTTTACAAGAAAAAAGTCTATACGATATCCAGGCTCAAATGGCCAAAATCTTAAGAAAATCACAGAGCTCTGCTTCCAAAATTAAGTGTTTTTGTTAGCCAAAACTCGATATTACGTCATCATTACATTCAAAATGTTAAAAATAGAATTCAAATTCGAGCATACAAGATAAACAGAGAAAATGTAACCCATTTTAGTGAGTTTAGTTCAATAAAAGTTAAGAAAATTGTTTTTTAATCTCAGGCTCAATTTCGGGAACGTTAATAAAATTGAGGCCCAGGCAAAACGATGGTTTTCTTATAAAAAAACACGTGTACACAAGAACTTCTCATTTCAGCAAAATCATGTTTTACTGCTGTGTCACAGATATTCAAGGCAGATCACGGCTAAAAATACATCTGAATTACAAATCTTTAAATAAAAACATTCTAGATCGCCATTTTTGGATGAAGTAGTTGATCAAAGGATCCTAGATCCAGTAACCTATCCTGCAGAAATACATTGACTGCCATTTTTGCCTTGCAAAATGGCAACTTTTCAGGGTTGGGGGTGGTGGCTCACCCCCATTTTGTCTCTGGCAACAACGACATACTAGCCAAAGGGTTAACACTTATTCCATCCCTCTTGTTCAAATGAATAACTACACCCAACCAGGATTCTTATGCTAATCATAAGATACAATTAACCTGGCTTTACATACACACATGTGCATTACTGACATGGTCTATGAAAACAATAAAGTTCTCTTATGGTCACAACAATTCCTAATTTGGCTTGAGACCTACATCTAAAACTGTAAGAATAATCATCAAATCATAGAATTGGCAGCTTTCTAAAAGAAGCATGAAATTTTTAGAGGAACATAGATCTTTTAATGGGATGACAACTCAATCTGACATATAGGTTGGTGATGTCTTGATGCCACTTCTATAAACCTGTGAGCTTACATATATAATAATATAATTAACCATATTCTGGTGTTCTCGTGGTGATCTCAAAGATCAAAAATTGTGAACAATAAGGAAATAACACACACCAAAATATTCTGCTCAACAACTTCTGGATCATCACAGATTGATTCAATGAAGAACGTCTAAATAAAGGACAAAAACAGTGTTAAAACTTTGCATTAACAGGCTTCAACTTGATAAGTTTCCCTTAGACATCTTTCAATCCTTCTTCCTCTGTTTCCTGGTACAACTGAATTGTGTATTTTCTTCTTCATTCAACTGTTTTACAACTCTAAAGTTTCAAATTCCATATCTGAACTACTTAAGTATGAGGTATATTGCCAGATATTGCTTAAAACAGCACAAACATTTGTATCAAATCCAGGTATAAGAGCCATAGAAATAACATGGTGAGAACCAACACCAGAAAGGATGATCAAATCTACAAATGACTCATGATTGAGAAGGTAGTTCACAAATTCACAACAATCACTTCCAGGGTCCATGTTGTTGGAAATAAATGAAATTTAAGGACTTTCTAAGGATTTTTAACAAACAAAAAATTATTTTTAAGGAGTTTTTTAGCATTTCCATGACAAAGAGCAAACAATGTCCTAAATAAATCCTACCATTGAAAACACTCTCCCCTAAGAATGGAGTAGGAATAAGGAGTTTTTAAATAGTTCTCGCTAAAAATGCACAAACACAAGGAGTTTTTTAGTGCCCTTAAAAACAAAGATCAAATCCAAGGAATATTTAAGGAGTTTGAGGAGTAGCACATACCCTGTACTTGACAAAGCATGAGAGTTATTCATTTTGGCAAATTTATATTTAAACAAATGCTAATAGAGCAATTTGGTTTGTCCCATCCTCAATAGAGAAAGGGAAGTAGGGGTTTTAGAGCCTAAGTCAATTTCTACACAAAATTTAACACCAAATTGAATTATGTGTTTTCTAGGCCAGCAAATGCAGTGAAAATGTGTCTTCTTGTTTAAAGATCACATCCCTGTCATTTATACTCTTATGTTGATTATAAGCTTAGGTTATACTTGTATCTATTTTCTATCCTGACTAAAAATCCGAATTGAAAGCTTGATCCTCAAAATAAAAATGAACTATCAATAACTCATCCCCTGCAAAATCTGTCTTTAGGATTCATGATCCAATATTGGTAAACCTATTTAGGATTATCTTTCCCAAAGAATAAGTGGTTTTTGCAAACAAAATTTTCACAAATTGAATTAAAACTTAAAGAACACTATAAACTAAAAGTGCCTGATGCATTCATGACAGATTTGAAGATATAGAGCACTTTCTGCCGCTTTGCCTTTCACTATGGATTAAATTAGTGACATTAGTCAGTTATCCCATCAATGACTTTTGCATTTTAGATAGCATTTCTCAAAGATTGTCTTCAAAAGACAGAAATTTCTGCAAGCAACAAAGGTACACAAAAGATTCTTGCATTTCACTAACAATCTCTTCCTTTGAAACTCAAACTGTTTATGTGTGCACTGTACTTAATCCCCATGGGATTCATTTTTGCTAGCTTTCTCATCTGTCTTCTCATTTCTCTCCTTATCTATGCATTTTCTGTTTGCCTAAATTTTCATCCATTTGAATGTCCTCTGCTGTAATTCTTACTTTTCAATTTAAACACCTAGGTTATAAAACCCCCATTTTCCTACTCTTAATTATCAGAGGATGGGATAACTGCATCCCTGAAATGTTCTAACATAATTTTCCAAATATACATTTATTGAAATAAATAGTTTTCATGGCTTCATCAAACAATTAGGGTGGAGCTGCCCGCTACATTCTCAATGATGAATTAGCAACTCTATTCCCAATTTGTAACTTCATTCACCTTCATGGTTTGGCTCTCAAAATGATGACCTATATCATACCTAACTTTATAATCAAACTGCATTTTCAAGTAGCATACCTAACCTTGGCAAAGCCAGCAAATTCCTAATAAAGATCAAACCTTAATCCCATGAGCATTACATTCTGAGAAAACAAAATCTCTTCTTTCTTTTGTTGTGTTTGTTGCATCAAATATCTAAGTGACAGATATTATGCATATGATTATGACCATTTCAGTATGACTTAGCCAATTATCATACACATAACTCCAAAGTGATATATGTAACAATTATTTTTATAAAGCTTTACAACCAAATAAATACACTTCTAAAAGCAAACATGATAGGCATTGCATAAGACAAGCAAACTACGTAGAAAGCACTTAGCAAGGCTGTGAAGCCTTGCATCTGATATTATACTGAAATATGTCATGATATTATACAGAGTTCCCACTATTATTTCAAAACAAAATTCCCAGATCTCCCCTGATATGTATGGTGAAATGCTACTCACTTTTCCTTGATTTTCCTTCTTATCATTGCTCTTGACAGACATGGGGTCTGGAAGAGCATCTACCCTATTTTGGCAGTTCAAATTTTTGGCTCCATAAAATGTGGAACTGCACTTCTAAATGACTCCACTGAACACAATGCTTTTAAAATAGGGGGAAACTTGGCAACTATCACACTCAACTGGATGTCTGATTGAATATAGAGAAAGTCATCACTCAAGAATCAAACAATAGTAGCTCTAAAAGTTCCCTGAACTTCCCTGATTTTACAAAACATCTTAATTTTCTCTTGATTTTCCCTGATTGAAAATGAAATTCCACAATTTTCCCTGAATTCCCTGATTTGGTGGCAACCCTGATTATATCAAATAATAATAATGACAGATGCCATCTTTGGAGCCAGGTGAATGCAAGAAGTTTATGTCGGAAGGAAGAAGAACTTGTTTATGTGCTTTGTTGATTTGGAGAAGGCTTTCGATCGGGTTCCAAGGAGAGTGACTGAGTGGGCTGTGAGAAGGCGTGGAGTCCCTGAACTCCTTGTGAGAGCTGTGATGAAGATGTATAAGGGTGCTGAGATGAAGGTGAGGTGCGGGAACACTCTATCTGACAGTTTCCCAGTGCATGTAGGAGTGCATCAAGGTTCGGTTCTCTCTCCTCTTCTATTCGCTATCGTCATTGACGTTTTGTCAGAGGATTGCAGGAAGGATGGGTTGTGGAATTTGTTGTATGCCGACGATCTGGTTTTGATGGGTGAGTCGATAGAAGAGCTAGAAGAACTGTTTCTTGCTTGGAAAGTGGCGTTTGAAGGCAAAGGACTGAAGGTGAACATGGCAAAGACCAAGGTGATGCAGGCAAGTGGAGGAAAGGGTGTGACAGTTGAGGCAAAGGAAGATCCCTGTGGTGTATGCGGTAAGAGAGTGAAGGAAAATTCGATGGAATGTACACATTGCAGGAAGTGGGTCCATGCCAGATGTGCCAAGGTGAAGAAGGTGAATCAGCAGTTGGCTTTGAGTTTTATCTGCAGTAAGTGTGTTTCGGGCGAAGATCTCCTAGAGAATGATGGACAATATCTGGAAGGAGTTGAGAGGGTGCAGCAGTTCAGTTACCTTGGTGTTATGATGAATAAGGGAGGTGGCTGTGAGATTGCTGTTTCGAGAAGATGTCATTTAGGCTGGGCAAGGTTTAATGAACTGGCTGGTATCTTGTGTGGTAGAAGATTCACCTGGAAGTTGAGAGGGAAAGTCTTCAAGGCCTGTGTGAGGTCGGTGATGGTTTATGGCAGTGAGACGTGGAATGCGAAGGGGCTGGAAGCAGGTGTCTTGCAGAGGACGGAGAGGGCGATGATAAGGAGGATGTGTGGTGTGAAGTTGGAAGACAGAAAGAACACGCTGGGACTGATGGAAAGGTTGGGTTTAAATGAATCCGTCTTGGAAGTGGTCAAACGAAATGGCTTAAGATGGATGGGCCATGTACTGAGAAGGGAAGATGACAACCCAATCAAGATGGCATGGCAGTTGGATGAAGATGTCGTGAGAGGAAGAGGAAGACCAAAGATGACATGGAAAGATAACATCAAGAAAGAAGCAAGAAGTGTGGACTGAAGGAAGAAGATGCGAAAGATCGAGCAAGATGGAGAGCAAGGTTAAATTTGAATGAAGGCAGCAACCCGTCGAAAGATGGAACAAGGCTGTAGAAATGATGATGATGATGATGAATAATAAGTGACAAATAATTTACAAGATGCAATACATACTACATGATATCTGCTCTAAAATATATGGCAGAATACGATATTATCTGAAATATACATTTTGCAACTAGTGCCCAGCAAATGATACAAAATCTAAAGTGTTAAAAAATACTAACAGAAACTTGTCCTTCTCCTTTTAAAAATGCAATAACTTCATCCAAGGCAAGTTGGGCACACTGACTAAGAAAAGACAGAAACTTATGTTAATAATATTGGCCAATTGCTTCCCAAAAACTACAAAATGAAATGCTTTATATACTATTTTATTTCATAAAAATCTAAGAATATAGAATTTACATAGCTAATCATTAGCCTTGAAAATACATTATTGATGATTAGTACTCAGTTGTTTACTGATTTAATATTTTCCACATTGGATTTCTGCCACTTTTATGATTCACAAATCTGTGCTCCAAAAACTTCTCACTATTTTCATAACATATAATCATTGAATATGTTTCACCCTGAACAGGATTCTGAGCAAAATTCAAATTAACATACTCTCTTGCTTTTTGTCCATTCTGATTTTTTGAATCAAAGAAGTCATGTTTGCAATTAACAGTCCCATATAATTTTCTCCTGAATTCACCAACATTGAATACTAAAAATTTCAAAATAATTCTAAGATAATTTTATCAACAAAATATTGTAATTATCAAAGGAAATATTGAAGTAAAAATGTCAATAATGTTGACTAAGAAAAAATGGACTCTGTTCAATTTAATGGAAAAACTTCGGTGCTAATGCATTAGCCCCGAAATTTCCGTACCTTACTAAAATTTCCGTACCTTTCGTAGTTACCCCAATCCAGTTAAGGTATCTGGCCAATTTCTTTGCAATGTAGGTCTTTCCTCTTGCAGGTAGTCCAACCATAACGAAACATGTTGGTACATTTGCTAAGTTTGGAATAGCAGCAGGGTAAAGAATACGATCAGGTGTGTTTCCAAGAAGATCACACATTACACAAACTATACAGAAATTAATCAAAGTACCAAAACTATAGATTAGAATTTACGATCGGTTGGCCTAAATACTCGCTGTTGCTGGAAAAACCAGCTTTAACTTTAACGTGACCTGTCAGAAGCTGCGTCTATCTCAAAAACAATAACAAAATACCAGCTGCTATTGCTAAAATCAAATATACTTGGAATACTGGCTCCAGGCAGTATCCGCTGACGATGTCACCTTGCTACAATTTGCTTTTGCCACTTCATCGGAAACAATGTTTTACTTCAGGAGTTTCCTTTGTGATGTTCATTTGTTTCCCAATCAACAATCATGTGTTTAAAAATAACACAGAGCAGACGGAAGTACTTTCTTTAGATAGATAAATGTACAGACGAGATGACACTAAAGCAAAAATATAATGAATTCATATTTGTTGCACAAAAGCTGATATTCTTGCATCAGATAACTAAGACTTTGACTGTTCTCTAGATAGAAAATGTTAAAGTTGCTTACGTGCAATTGTATAGGCCATCTTCACCGTATAAAACTCAATCTGATTTCCTAGAGCCTTGGCTAAAGTAACTAAGTCACAAAAGGCATCGCAATCATCAGTTAGTATTTATTTATACAAATCGTACTCTTTCTCGCAACAACTTACTTGTCACTTCATCCAAAGACACATGAAAATTTGACGTAAAACTCATTCAATACAAAAAGGATTGGGCACTAGAGATAAGAAGAAGCAATCATTCACTTCTTTTTTTGTAAGAAACAAATATTCTGGATTCAATCTGCATCTTTCTTATTTCGCCTAATCGTGCCTTAAGTGTTTCTCCAATGATTCTTCAATTCTTACGGTTTTTATAAGGAAAAATAGCCCAGTTTAGGCAACTGTGATGCAAGAAAATGGATGTTCAGGTTTTGTGAGGCATGTAATGGATGCTGTTTCTATTTTCTTTCTAGTTTAGACCTATCAGGAAGCTCAAAGACTTTAGAGTTATTTACAGGCAGGACTTTAACATTGATAGGAAATGTTCTCAATGAAAGGAAACAAAAGGTCTTGTAGCATTAAAAAGAAAATAATCTAAATGGGCTGACGTCGTCTCTGGAGTACCACAAGGGAGTGTTCTAGGACCATTGCTCTTTCGTCTGTGATGCCAATGATTTACCTGATAAAATTCACACTAACGTAAAAAAACTTTTCGCAGGCGATGCAAAATTATTCGTTGTCTCTATAGAAGAAAATATTACTAAGTAAAACATGATATTATCAGAATTCTTGAATAGGAAAATAAATGGCAATGGGCATTGAGCACTACTAGTAAATACAAATTAATGCATGTTAGTACAATACAAACTAATGTATAATCCTGGCAAGGACACCGTTATGACACTGAATGGATACAGAAAAAGATCTAGGAGTCAATGTTGGCGACAAACTACAAATGGACAGGAATCTTGAAATAAACTACAAATGGACAGGCATCTTGAGATAAAAAAGTGAATAAGATACTTGGCATGAATAGTCGATCCATTACGTCATCCGTTCCCAACCCTCGGGCCGGTGACGGTCTGTAATTCAATCGATACCAGGTGGCACCAGGAATATTGTTGCTACTTGTCAAGACTGTCACTGTCAGAACTTGGTATCATAATGGAAACATACACTCCGTCAAGTTTACCTACGACTTTTGATGGGCGCCAAATCAAGCAGATAGCCATCTCTTTGATCCTAAACACGGCATGGTGCAAAAGTTTTTATGGGGCTGCGCCCCAGACCCCATTCTTTCTTCCTCTTCCCCTTCTTTATCATCAAAATGTCATGGAATTGTCAGGAAAATTTGGTCCTTTTCTACAAATTCAGGGAAATATCAGGGAACTCTGAACCTTGTCACTGACATCCAAGAATAGCGCAACATACTCAAATTATCATTTTTCAGCCTTGTCCCATTATCTGTCCAATTTATGTCCCATTATCTATTCTGTGAAATATATATATGGTTGAAAGGTCAAAGGAGAAATAGATCAATGTTAGGAAAATAACTGGCGCACCCTGATAACCGGGAATTTTAACGCTTTTGGGGCACACTTTTGCACCTGGTACCCCAGCGTAAAGTGTGTCAGGCCGCCACTGGTCCCTGAGCATCTTGTTGTGGCACCAAACTTAAATGCTTTTAAAAATGGGTTAAACCAGTTAGGCTTAAGTTAAAAAGTTGGACGATTGTGTTGTATTGTACTTTATTGTGTCAAATTTTGGCTGCACACAATTGTGCCATGAGTAAACTAAGCAAAATTTTAATTATCTACAATTAATCTGACTATATTGTTTGGCACCTTCTAGAGTTATGGCTAAGCAGGCAGTGTGCAGCATTGATTGGCACAAACGCATTGACACAACTTCAAGCGTATTCTTACTATACTATTTTTCATGACAAACTCCAACAAACTGGTAGAAAGGTACAAATCTAACTTATGTGTTTGGGCAATTGTAGATTTAGAAAAATGGTAGGATGTTCAATTGGACAACTCCAAAATCGCAGTTTCTAAGGTACAACAGGGCACCTTTGGAAATTTCCTCCAATCCACTGGAAAGACTCGATTTAAAATAGAAAATAACAATACCTTTTGACGGAAACTGTCCTAGTGTTACTCGACTGAAATAAACAGACATACCCCCCCTTAAATAACTCATGGAAACTTGCCACAATAGTCTGAATACCCCTAACAACTCACTGCTGGGTACTACTGGCCTAAAACATCTAAAGAATTTTGACAGCAACAGACAGTGCTATGCAAGCAATACTTCACGCAAACAAATGTCACTGTCAAGTTTACAACTTTGGCTTTGCTCTTTTTATTACTGAACAATTACCCCCCCCC
>WIPJ01000487.1:80283-101950 GCA_018155075.1 Cassiopea andromeda
TATATATATATATATATATATATATATATATATATATAATGAGAAGAAAGAAAGCATGATTCCTTTACCTGATCTGCTAAAAACAGGCCTTTATTTCTTTCTCTGTACTTACAATTCATATAGTAATTATAATCTTCATGCATACCATACCTACGGGAGATATTATCTAGTCACCTCTAATGTATCGGTCTGGTATGATCAACAAAGCATGGCAAAGAGGATTTACTAACATCTTAGAATATAAACATCTTGACGGAATACAAACAGCCAGAAATGGGGTGGCGTTCATAACATTGTTGACGGAAAACCTGTTCAGTCCCGAATGTAAACCCATGTCCTGTCTGCCCTGGAAAGATCAGAGTATGTGAATCAAAACCGGCGTATTCTACTGGTTTCTAGTTGCCTATGAAGCATCAAAGCATAAAACTAAGTAAATTTTTGCAATAAAAATAAGTGTTTCTGGTGATTTCAGATCTCACTTTTAAAATTCATTTCTAGTGACTTCAGATCTAAATTTCAACATTCACAAGGAAGCATGCCTCCACAGGGGTGGGTGAGGCCAGCCATCGCAGGCTGGGAGGATTTTGGGTACCATGCCCTAAAACTATGACGCAATTTGGTTGCCACACCCATTTCAAAATCTTGCTAGAGGTCTCCCACCCCACTCCTAATATTTTCTCATTGAATTTGGACAAAGCAGGAATTGCTCTTGGAAACAAGTGGGGGAAAAGTCCCCCCGGTCCCCCCTGAGGTGCCACAACTGTGCCTCCTGATCCCCCTAGCTGATTTAAATCTATGGAATGGCACGATATTAACCCATTTTCATCATTAGATGTCATACTACATCCCCATCTATGTTTCATAAAATCTTTCTCAGTGCAAAAATGCAGGAAGCAGCAATAAGAAATTCAACAACTTTGTTCAGGAATAAATTAGCGAGTTTTCTGTGCTTTCTGAAGATCTAAGTTTTGAATGTATGCTAGATTGAAATGCAAAATGCAAGATGTCCATAACAAAGAGGGCACCAAACTTCACCTGGCCTCCCAAATTAATCTATGACACCATGCTACTGGGGTAGAAGCAAAACCTTGCTAATTTTCAAGTGTTGAGGGTGGGGGATGCTAGATTGAGAAGCATGGTGGAGATTAGTGATGGCAGTTTGAACTCATGCCAGGGAAAAGCACTACAGATACAATGTTTGCTTCGAGAATGCTGCTGGAGAAATACAGAAAGAGTGTATTTGTGGATTTGGAAAAGGCATGACAGGGTGCTGAGAGAGGAATTATGGTACTGCATGAGGAAGACAGGGTGCCAGAAAATTATGTTAGGGTAGTGCAAGATATGTATAAGAACTGTGTGACAGTGGTGAGAAGTGCAGTGGGAACCATGGATTAATTCAGGGTTGAGGTTGGATTGCACCTGGGATCGGCTTTGAGCTCTTTCCTGTTTGCAATCATGAGGGACAGATTTACAGATGAGGTTAGGCAGGAGCCTCCATGGACCACGATGTTTGCTGATGACATTGTCATATGTGGAGAGAGCAGGGAACAGGCTGAAGAGAGCCTGGAGAAATGGAGATATGCACTGGAAAGAAGAGAAATGAAAGTCATTAGAAGTAAAACTGAGTATATTTGCTTGAACAAGAGGAAAGATGGGGGAACAGTCCAGATGTAAGGGGTAGAGGTGAGTAAGGTTGATAAACTCAAGTATTTGGGGTCAACAATCCAGAATGATGGAGAGTGCAGTATGGAGGTAAAAGGGAGAGTAATGGTTGGTTGGAATGGATGGAGAAGGGTGACAGGAGTGATATGTAACAGGAGGGCATCAGGAAAAATGAAGGGGAAAGTGTATAAGACAGTGGTGAGACTAGCTATGATATGTAGCTTGGAAGCAGTAGCAATAACTAAGAGACAGGAGGCAGGGCTGGAGGTGGCAGGGATTAAAATGCTGAGGTTTTCTCTTTGAGTGATGAGGATGGACAGAATTGGGAATGAATATGTCAGAGGGAGGGCTCAAGTAAGAGAGGTGGGTGAAGGTGAAAGAGGCGAGAATGAGATGGTTTGGGCATGTGCATAGATGGGAAGAGGGACATATTGGAAGGAGAATGCTAGGGATGGGAATACCAGGTAGGAGAAAAAGAGGGAGGCCAAAGAGGAGGTTCATGGATGTGGTGAGGGAGGACATGAGGGTGGTTGGTGTGATGGAGGAGGAAGCAGGGGATAGGGAGGTATGGAGACAAAGGATCTGCTGTGGTGACCCCAAAAGGGAGAACTCAAAGGAAAAAGAAGAAGGGTTGGGGGTGTTGAAAATTTTTGATGATAAAAAATTTCACCCATCCCCCTCTGCCATACACTATGAATGCAGCCTTAGCTGCAATCAAAACTATTATTATTCCATTAAGTGTCTCACACATGCTTAACTGTATTGATTGTAACTGGATATTTAAAAAGTCATAACCACTCTACCATTGGCAGCAAAATTATGTTAAAGCAGCTGGTAATCAAACCTCTTATAATGCTTACTACAAATTTCAGCTACTTTCAGCTTTAAACCAGTTTGTCGAGAATGTTGTTGGGCAAGAAAAATAATAGCTAAACTAGACATCAGTCAACTAACCTCAAATCATTATTGCAGTCATACCCCCTGCATTGAATGGGGTTTTCTGGAATGGTTCTGTGATACAAGAATAGGGTGAAATAAAGTGATATCTATAAAATTTTGAAAAAGAATAAATTTTATTTTGTGTTTGTGGGTAATTGACTTCAAATAGCAGAAATTAAAACCCTCTAAATTTGTGCTATGTGAAGTCAGTTACTCATAAACTATATTCATTTATGTTTATGCAGACCTACTAAGTATCCCATATTCAGATGGAAACTCCTGCATTTTTAATCTTGTTGGGTCCATAGCCAAAGAGGTTTTGGGGGTGAGGCCTCCAAAGAAGTTTCAATATATAACTTTGTGCCCCCCTAATAAAATCTCATCTGTGAGCATTATTTGCTTCTGTTTCTCTTTTTCTGCATTTTTATCACTCTAAGTGATAAAAATGCAGATTAAGAGATTAAAATGCTATTCATCAGCATAACAAGTCTTCAAACTTCAATTAGAACAGGTGGAGGAAGCATTTTTCCTTCTCTGCATAAAAATTAATGATGAACATTACTTCTATCTCATTTGAAAAGACGCTTTTTCCTATGCTCCAGAGTGCAAGAACATAAAGAGTGCTCATACATTATCATTGTCACTAGTCTCACTCTACGTGCTTCTACTTTCCTGTCACTATTTCAGTCTCAGAGTCCAGGTGGAGGCATTGAGATAACTTGTACCTATAAACTTTTGAAAGCAAAACTGCAGAAAATGAATGCTAAAGGCATAATAAGAAAAATACAATAATATTACTGTCCTTTCTGTTTCAATCTGAGAAGTACTCCTAAAGAGCCTAACAGCAGGATTTATACACAGAATATAGCATGCAATAGGGACAATGTGGGCCTATCTGTGGGAGGGCTTATGAACAGAGAAACGCAGTATTTGAGTAGTGTCTACCAGATTGGCAAAACATTGATAGATAAAAAAATTCCAAAATAGTGAAATAACATGAGTGCTTACGTTGTTGTGGTACCATCTCTAACCCTATTGCTGCACATGTACTGAATAATGATTTCACAGTTACTGTTGGGATCACTGCAAGAATGTTGATTGGTCCATTCCAGTGACAACTCTGAACCAGAATAATAATATAGGTTCCCGACATTATATCCTCCTCTGTTATTATTCTGAGAGTCAAACAGCCTACAATTGAAATAAGAAAACATCTACACATAACCCAACCCACATCAAATATCCTAGCCTATATAACTAGCATCCTATTTGCTATGTATAATATTTCACATGTATTCTACTTGGCATATGTAGTATGACAATGGTCCTCAACCCCTGGGGTTTGGGCCAGTACCAGTCTGTAGGTCAATTGGTACCAGACACACATACATGCACATACACCTAAAACCTCAACGAAAACATACACCCAGCCAAGTATACTTTGCAGGGTGACCTGTCTTTGTCATACTCCTCTTTGATGGCAGTAAAATGGCTAAGCACAGAACAACCTGATATGATAAAGGTTGAGGACCACTATACTATGAGACACATACTCTACTTGCAATACCCATTTTCTTTTATAAGGAGCCACTGCATAAGGAACCTGCATGTGAAGGCAAAAGAATAAAGAGCCATCAGTGCCCAAGATAACATCAATAAGGAGCTATTCCATGTTGAATATTGTTACATTTGCCAACAATTTTTTATTAGCAAGTTGATACCATTCATTTTGAGTTGTAGATCAGATAAATTGTGTAATAAGTTGGCAGCAGCAATTACGAGGGAAAAGGGGGGCACAGTGCCCCCCAGATGCCACAGTGTCAGCAAATTTTCAGCAAAGGTAGTAGACCAAGGGCTAATTGCACTTTTATTCAACAAGAAAACCAATTTTTTGCCTGAGCTTCATTTTTCTTGGAATCATTTTTTCCATGGCCTCATTGCATTCTATGCTATGGCAGGGCATACAACAAATAATAGAAGATCTAGCCAATCACTTCATCTGTTTGCATTTTTCAGTGATCCCGCACTGCTTCTATGTTACAGAGCAGCAGAGCCTTTAGCATTTTTTAGAGCACATTCCATTTGCCCCAATAAATTCAACTCAACTCTAAAAATTGATCAAG
The DNA here is from genome assembly GCA_018155075.1 of Cassiopea andromeda. Lineage (NCBI taxonomy): Eukaryota > Metazoa > Cnidaria > Scyphozoa > Rhizostomeae > Cassiopeidae > Cassiopea > Cassiopea andromeda. The sequence continues at coordinate 85,008 of WIPJ01000487.1, forward strand.
ATAAAGCTCTTAGTACTACGGCCATTGAACTCAAGCTGTCATCTGATTGGTTGAAAATATATTGCCAGTGTCAATGATGTTAAACAAACAGGGCAAGATGCAATGTGCCCTATCCAACCTTTGATAACATATTCTGCTGAGCTACAGTCGGCACTTTTGCTTACCACAGGACCACTGGAATATTCATCTTCACTGAAGTGAAGACGGTCCATGGCTTCTTGACAAATCCTTTTAACCATTAGTCAGCACAAGATATACTTTATGTGAAGTGACTAGGCCCTCACCAACTATGTGATAAGCCTTGAATGGTAAGAAGCAAAAATTGTCCTGGTTGCACAATTAAGAGGTTTGAGGAGTGTATGACATCTCATCATAATTTCAGAGTGCCCCACCAAGCAGATTTCCCACACCTCACAACTGGTGATAACTCTCAAGTGTTTCATTACGTATTTTCTAGGTTTGCTGTCTATCGTCCCTCTGTCATTTTAGTAAGATGAAAGTGAAAAATAAAATACAACAGTGGGTATAAATGGAATAGACAGTTTCCTTCTTGATTGAATTTTAACTTCTTTGTATAAAATTTCTTCTTATCATCACTCTGTTTTTCACTTTGCTTTTAAGTGAGGGATTTTGATATATTACATATTATAATTATTTGATATATTACATATTATTTTCATAGAGCTACTAGAAACTAGCAACAACCTTTTAGTACCACACTTCAATCAAAATAGTCAAAAAATAAGAAACATCCAGAACTAGGCCTCAAAGGTATTTTACTTGTAGTTGGATTTCAGTATTTGCTTTTGGTGGGTGCATATGTAGCTATATATGTATGATACCAACTATAAAGAATGTGCTAAATAAGAAACAATAAATAAAATCAAACTCAGTGTATATACTAGGCATATGAAGCAAAAATACCTCAACAGTGAAGTAATTAAATAACTTTCATTACTGACCTGTTTCCATTATTTCTTGCTCTGCCTCTCTCATCAAGCCTGTTATTGCTTCCCCTATAAACATAAAATCACTTGAAAAGCCCGAAAACATTGAAATATGCATAGGAAGTAGAGAAAATAATGCGAAGTCAAGGCTACTTTTCCAAAAGCATAAAAAGTTGCAGAAGGGCAAGATGGCGGTGGCTTTACACAGAAAGTTGTTAATGTTGATGCATGGCGGATGAATAGATGTTAAATCTGCATTACTCAATTATTTGAAGTATAGTTCAAATAATACATTACTGGGCATTCTAAAACAGCAGTGACATTCATTCTGTTGTACCTGAAAAAAAACCAACCTTGGATTGTGAAGATATATATCTGCTGTAACTGAAAGGCACATAAGGTAGGTCAAAACCAGTGGAATCATTTTTCAGTTTGCAAACGCAACAGTTAGCTAGTCCTTCTTCCGGGTATGTAACTGAAGTAGTATGGGAAGGAGATGAGTCAGGTGACTACATCAATCATAATAATCATCAATTTCAAATATCGCCATATTTAGTCATAATTGCGTCATTTTCGTCATGATCCATTTACAGTATTGCGAAATGCCTAGAAAAGCACACAAATAGGCAGGGGCAGAAATGCAAATATTGTTTAGGGGCTGTGCGTTCATGGGACAGAGTTTTCACTACGAAGGACCGATTCTGCGAAGCAGTTACCGGGGCCGCTCGCGCACCACTCTTGCATTTCGCCACATGCATTTCGCTCAAAAGTTATTGTTGTCATAGGTGCCTAGTATTTCTCTCAAAGCGTCAAAATGACATGACTTGTTTCCCACACCAATTTCAAAATCTTGCTTGAGGATCCTCACCCACTCCCTAACATTATCTCGCCCGTCGACTTTAGATGAATCAGATTAATCTTGGTGAGAAAAGGGAGGGACAAGTCCCCCCGTGGCACCATCCCTGTTCCCCAGCAGCCATACATAAATGAAAATACATCCGAACTCCCAAAGACAAGGACCACGTCTTTTGTTGGACGCGGCCAACTAAGCAACTTTGAAAAAATCCAACCCTTCCATGCTACTAACCAAAAGATTTCAAAGTTTTAGAAAAGATAAGTACGTAGAACCAGTGGTGACTTCCAAAAATTTTAACAAGGAGGATCTAGGTGCAACCACACCCATATTTTACGTGTGGCTTAGCTGCAGACACACCCATATCTTCAAAGTGCAGATATGACAAATACTAATATAGTATAATCAACTTTAGAAATGTCTCAGTAACCACGTAGCAGTGCAAAATTGGCCATAGCAATACAAAGCACTTTGAAGGCAAGATCCGTACGCTTTGAAAAGCAAAGCCATTACAAGAACTTTGGGGGGCTGAACCCCCAAAATGACCAGTCATTTTAACAAGGGGGATCCGCCCCCTTTAAGCCCCTATAAATCACCCCTACGTAGAACACATTGACTTTGTGAATGTAAATCAATAATAAAAGCTAAAAATAAACTATTTACACAATGTTAGCAACTAATTGCAATAATTTTGAAATGTTTAGATCACCATACAGTGAACATTGAATTTATGCAACCTCTCAATTTATGCATTTTTAGCAAAAATACCAGCCCCCTTCCTTATTATACCCCTTTTTGTTCGGTGCCAAAGAGTATGTACCCCGATTGCTGCGTATAATACTTATTTGGGAGCATTTAAGAAATTGCTAAGAAAAAACATTTGGTCAGATACATAAATGACGTCACCATGTGACGTCACGGCGTGATCAGGTTTGTGGCACTGTTAAAGAAGTTCAAAATGTTTTCAACTTGTTTCTCTATACATTTTCCTCTAAAAACAACATTTTCTATCTACCCACAAAATATAATGATGTAAATATGAGGGAATAACGCCAGGTGCAACTTTTTGCACTTAATTTGTGACGACGTGACAAGTCACAGCGTGACATATGTGTGCTAATTTCACCATGAAAAGTATGTTAGTAAGAAGATTTCTTCTGAAAAAATACTCCTTACGGTAGGCATATAAAAAGCTCTTTCAACTGGAAAAGTTTCAAGAATTATAAATGTCATATGCACATAAAATCCCTGCAAACAAAATGGTGTGAGAATGCACTTTGCATATTCTACAAAAATCAAATTTTTTTTTGCAAGAATACTAATCGAGATATACAAAGCCTATGGACTTTTATAAATTTTTGATATTCATGGCTTGAAAGTTTTTCATCTAGTTATCTAAAAATGTGAGCATTAAAGTCACAGGTGTCGCTTGCAATTTTCACAGTTTCAAGAGTGAAGCATGGAACGCCTGTCAGGCGTCCCTGATAGCGAGCTTATTTCCAGCAAGTACATAATGATTACACTTCAGATTACCCACTTCATGTGTGACATTGGCTGATATCACCATCATGGTCAACACCATTGCTAAGGTCTTCATGTGTGACATTGGCTGATATCACCATCATGGTCAACACCATTGCTAAGGTCTTCATGTGTGACATTGGCTGATATCACCATCATGGTCAACACCATTGCTAAGGTCTTACAACAAATCTCAGACTACCTTCTTCTTATCTGACTATCCTTTTTAATAACATGGTTGAAGATTCTAAGTATCCTAGGGAACTCAACGAGGGAGAGATTACTGTAATTTTGAAAAATGGAGACCAGAGTTTTTTTAACGTGCGGTTCCACACAAAATGTGCAGTTCTAACAAAATTTGTGCAGTTCCAATGAAAAACTGTGCAATTCAAAAGTCCATTATTTAGTGGCCCAAGGCGGTAAGAAAGTAAATACCAGTAATATTGGTAGACGTCAGTATGAAATGAAATGGGAGTGTTAAAGGAAGTAGCATTTATCTGCCCATTATTGTTAAAAGCAGGCAGTTCAATCACATCTGTAGTCAGAATTTAATTCTTCAGCACAGTATCGCTGGGTTGTATGTGCAGTTCTCAAATTTCCTTTAAAAGACCCTGATGAAGACCCTGTGTCAAAGGAGAATTATCGTCCTATCATGCTTGCTTTGAAAAAGATCTAAGCAAACTAGTAGGATTAGTATTCATCGACCTTTAAAAGGCTTTTGATACTTTCAACCATGATATCTTTTGCCAAAAACTCAATTATTACGGTACACAGCAAAGTGAGCTATTATGGCTTCAGTCCTGTCTATCAAACCGGGAAAAATTTTGCAGAGTCAATGGAATTGATTCGGAAATCAATAGTATAAATATCGGTAAACCCCAAGGATCATGCCTAGGTCCCCAACTATTCATCATTTATATCAATAATCTCCGTCAGGCAGTACTCGATTCTAACGTTTCCATATATGCTGATGATACAACCTTGTGCTATCAATCGCTTGATATCAATAAACTTAATTAGGTTATTAACAACGATATGGAAAAGCTGCAAAAATGATAAATGGGTAACAAATTGTCCCTAAAGCCATAAAAACTCAGTCAATGCTCCTTCCTACAACACAGTAACATACGATATTGCAGAATCTAGTTCTAAAACTTTCACTTAAAATTAGGGATCATGAATTAGAAGTCGTTGATACAACCAAGTATTTTGGTCTGCAAGTTGACAATTCTTTAGATTGGAAATACCATGCTAGTGGTCTTCCCTCTTGTTCACCTTGTTCACCTTGAAAAAGCACTATCCCTAGTTGGAGTGTCCTTTTACATGACGTCTCCACTCAGCTCGATCCAGCGCAGTTCTTCTTTGCAGTCCTCGGCTGTTAATATCTTCCTCAATCACTCTTTTCCAAGTTGTTTTTGGTCTACCTTTTTTTCTTCTCCCATGTTGTTCAAAATTGTATATCTTCTTAAGGATGTAGTTCTCTCCTCTGCGATATCTAAAGCTGTTGGTTTCTGAAAACATGCTAAATCTATCCTGCATTTGGAATCTTTAAATAAACTATATGCAGGAATTGTAGAACCTCATTTTCGTTATTGCTGATCCGTGTGGGGCTGCTGTGATGTAACTAAAGAAACCACTTGCAGAAATTGCAAAACAGAGCTGCAAGAATTATAATAAATAGCAGCTTTGATGCTCCAGGCATACCTTTAGTGCGAAGGATGGGCTGGAAAACAATTGAGGAGCTCATAGCTCATGAGTCAGAATTGATAGTTTTAAAATCTATGCATGGGCTAGCTCCGCAATATATGAGTGATTTATTCACAAAAATCTCCCAGCTAGTCTCTCACGACTTTCGCAATATTACCACTGATCTATGGCTGCCTCAAAAGAGACCTTCTAATAGTTAGAAATTCCTTTCCTACAAGGGTGCTAAAACATGGAGCAGCTTACCTACCAAATGCAAGCAAGCGATAGCAACACAGATTTTAAATCATACCTATAACCTTTTCTTTTCCTCTTCTCCATTAATTCTGTATATTGCACTGCGGTCTTGTAATTACATACATTTAAAGTTGGTAATATTTCATTCCTTTATATTAACTTAATCTGCTTTTGTAAGTTTTTAAAATCAGCAATGCTGAAGGGCAACCGTCCTTAAATATAGGAACTCAAATCAAATCATATCACTATTCTTGCATCCGAATCAAAAACTTTTGAGCGAATAATTTATGATCAGATGAAAGAATTCGTTTTCGCCAGGGCTACAGCACCCAGCATACACATGATAATTTGCTGGAAGCTTGTAAAGAATGCTTCGATGATTAAGGAAACGTAGGTTCCTTACTTATGCACCTCTAAAAAAAATTTTGATTGCTTAAACCACAACCTCCTCCGAGTAAAATTGGGTGCCTATGGATTTGGTACAAATGCTCTAAAATTGATATAGCTATCTCTATGACAGGAGGCAAAGAGTAAATGGTAATGGAACATTCAGGACCTTGAGCTCCTCAAAATTAGGAGTACCACAGGGATCAGTACTAGTGCCACTTCTATGTAATAGTTTTATAAGTGATATATTTTATCTGGTGAGTGATACTGAAATTTGTAACTATGCAGACGATACGACATTATATGTTGGGGATAAGACCCTTCTAACAATACTTATAAAATTAGGAAAAGATACACTTATTATCAAAGTGGTTTTGAAACAATTTCACAAAATCAAAGCAAGGCAAATATCATCTCTTAATACTCGGAGCAAAAGACCAGGGAGTGACATTAAATGTTTGAGACACAAAAGTATTAGAATCTGCATCTCAAAAGTTACTGGGCATAGTAAAAGACACAAAGTTGAATTTTAGCCAGCATGTAGATCAACTCAGTATGAAAGCAAGCCAGAAACTGTATGCCATGGAAAGGGTCACTAATTACATGGGTGAGAACAAGCTTTAGATGATAATGAGGACTTTTATAAAAGGTGTTGAGCTTTTATCATGTCACAGCTTAGTTATTGTCCCTTAGTTTGGATTTTCCGTGACAGAACCACAAATAGCCAAAATAACAAAGTTCCTGAAAGGGATCAGCTAATCGCATACAGAGACATTGGATCCTCCTTTGATCAACTACTAGTTATAGACAACTCAGTATCAATTCACCAAAGAAATTTGCAGTTGCTCATGACAGAAATATATAAAACCAAGATAAAACTAAATCCATCAATTATGAAGGATATTTTTATTGAAAAAACAAGCACATACACTCTTAGAGACCATAATGGCTTTATGGTGCCAAGGGTAAATGCAACAGCTATTGGGATTGAAACGACAAGGTACATACAGTAGCAACCCGCCTAAAAGAACCGGTTTTTATAAGAACCTTGAGGCTGAAATTCCATTGCTTGAAATACCTAAATTAGAACCTCAAAAAGGCTGCAATGGGGATAGTTCCTATATAATGGATTTCATGCAGTTGAGTTAAAAGTTTATGAGTAGGAATTTTCATAGGCTGTCTGTACTTTTCAAGTTGCAAAACATATGACAAGATTATTATACAAGAATTCTGACTTTAAAGTGTTCTCAAGAATCATCCAATAATTCTTGTGCTGAAAAAATGTAAATTCCTACAAAGCATGTGCGGAATATAAGAGCCTTGTTATGAACCTTACAGGCTGGAATTCAGAATATCAATCCACTAATTAAGAACCTATCCAGGCTGCTCAGGAAAAACAGAGGTTCTTTTATGCGAGTTTCTATTGTAGGAAGTAGGCTTTGGCAGCACTACCATGAAAAATAAAGGAGTCAGGAAACTTACAAGTGTTTAAGGAGCGTATAAAAATTGGAGAACAGATAAATGCAACCGCAGGCTTTGCAAAACTTTTATCATAAATTTTGGTTTACATTTATGTTAGGCTATTTTATTATGTTGCGTTTGGTTACATTAAAGTAAATTAAAGTTTCGTTTCTGTTACTTTGTTCTTTTACTTAGTGCTGCATTGTTGTCTATAGTTAGCTTAATCGCTATGTTCTTAGATGCCAACTTTAAGTAAATTAAATTATTATTATTATTACTATCATGAACATGACGACAAGGGTATCAACTTTTTCCTCTATGCAATACATATGAAGCAATTGGAACGATATGACTATGCTCAGGAGGTGTTTCCTACGTTTTCCAACAGTCTGAAGGGTGTGTCTGCAAAGGTTTTTTGAAGGCTTCTCCCCACAAACCACCTCTCTTCTTCTTTTCTGGGAGTTTTCAGATTATTTTCCCAATACATTTTCATTTTCAGATATGTAAGTGAATGCCAACAGGGCCGCACTTAAGTCGGTTGGGGCCCTGGGCCCAGACTTGATTTGGGCTCCTTTAAATACAGCTAAAATTTTGTCACGTGTATAGCACCCAGCACCCTGTTAGAATGAATTTTTATGGACATGGTAACAAGGTAAGTTTATAAGGGGACTTGTAATTCACTGGTTTTTCGAAATTTTGCTCGGGGCCCCTAAATATAAGAATTTTAGGAGGCCCCTGGGCCCATGGGTAAATGCGTCTCTGAATGCCATCATTTATCGTGGCATTAATCTACTTGTGTAAAAGTGAATTCTGTAAATGTACGTGTAAAAGCATTCGTGTACGCATGTAAGGCGCTGGCCAAACGGCCCTCGAAAAAACATCGAGCAAAAAATCGAGCCGTTTGGCCACCTTGTTAGAGTGGAGTCGAGTGATGTTGAGTGAAGTTTGATCTTTGTCAAAAAAATCGAGCAAAAGAACTGTTGTTGAGTGAAAATCGAGTCGTTGGGCCATCTTATCGAGGAAGTCCAGTGAAAGCATGCGCAGTAGCGTCTCATTGGCCGGCAAATATAAGTGATGGTAAGTATCTTTAGCCGATACACGTTGCGGAAATATAAGTAGTTGAAAAGTCGAGAGAAAAGTCGAGCGAGAAATCGAGTCGTTTGGCCACACATGTTCGACTACGCTCAACCATCGCTCAACTTTGAGATCAAATGTTGAGGAAGAATCGAGTGAAAAATCGAGTCGTTTGGCCAGGGCCTAAAGCTCCAATAGGCTTCCACGTATGGCGTAATAACAGAATACTAAGAAAATTATCCTGCATAGAATCAATATGAAATGCACTAAGGGTTTATTGAGCGTTTGTTCTGAATCGGTGTTTTCTTTGCAATAACTAGAGGGGCTCAAGCTCCCCCTAAGTACGAAAAAACTTGGGTGATGAACCCCCCTGAGCTCCCAAACTCTACCTGATGGTCGTTATACCTACAGATTGTTTCAATGACTCAAAACAGAATATGCTGGGCGTCATGCCTCTCTCAATTTACACACAAAAATTCTTTTTCGTAGTGCTGATTAGTTATGAATTATCACTGATTGCTACTTGATTCATCATCGTTCATGGATGGACTTTTAAAGCAAAACCATAAAATTCTCAATGAAAGCAATGCAATTAAACTAATAGATAAAAAAGCTAAAGTGCTACTTCTTGTTTTCCTTTTTCTCAGCTAACAGCAGATTTTTAACTGGTATGCAAATTAACATTAACACGAGAACAGCCCATATAATAATTCCCATAAGCATCATTTTCTCAGTTATTGATGAAACCACATCCTTAGTAATGCCAGGCTTAGTATAGTATCCATAATTCAACACCATCCAACCAGGAGTCATCATAAGCATTGTAAAAATGCTAGCAAAAAACACACCAGTGCAACATCGTAGGCAAGTGCAATAGCATTCGCATTCCATCGGGTTGCTCCAAACGAAATATGTGTAAAACCCTTTGTAAAATGTAAGTGCTACAACAGAAGGGTAAAGTATATCAATAGCTAGCTCGCTTGACTGCAAAAGTTGATTGTAAGATTCTTTGTTGAAACATGATGGTTGAATCTGGCATTCCCAGCATGCAATTCCAGTTGCACCTCGTAAATTCCCGTATATTGATACGGCGACAGCTATCCCAGGGAGGTCTCCAAGTAATGTTGGTACACGATACGTTACATCTTTTACTTTCACCCATCTGCTCACTACCGTGTTGCCCTTCTTATCTACCATTGGAGTCAATGGAAACAAAATAAGTCGTATAAATACCACAAGTTGTATGACAAATGTCACCGCTATGAAACCCATGAAACCCATAAGCAGAAACACATTAAATTTATGCTCTCCTATCATCTTCTCTACTTCATTTATTCTCCAGCTCTTTTTCAGGTTGCAGTAAAGGTCTTTACTATTGGCTTTATTTGTGACGTTTCCAAATTTTCCGGCTTTGTACTCAGTGAGTAACTTTGGGAATCTTTGAAATGTTGACGTGAATGCATCGATAAATAGAAGATAATAGCCAAATACCGATAAACCACGCAAGAAAAATAGCCTTAGAAAATGTTTTAGGAGAGCCTTATCGATTTCAAAGTCAATTTCCATTGTAAATGCAGCCTGCTTCGACAAAGTATAGATTTACAGCAACTAGAAGCGTTTGGGAATACAGAGAGATGTAATTAAAGCTTGCTGACACCTGCAATGAAATTTCTAGACCCTATTCACTTGATAAATGGGCATTGCTGGTGATTGCATACATGACGAAGCCCCACGAACAGGTTCAATCAACAATGAAATTTCCACGCAACGACATTTTAGACATGTAAGAAATTTTCAGTAGTGGGGCAAAAACCGACTAGAGCCTATTGTTTCCATAGAAACATTAAAGCAGGTGAAAACGTCATGTGATGCCAGTATAAGATTTACAGGATTCTAATAGGTGAAACAGAATGTTGATTTGGCAAATCAGCTTTGCAGGGCTAGTACACTTTGGACAAGAATTATATGAGCTAGTCCTGATCCAGGGACACACGTGTATGTAAACTTTGGTTTGGGGTGCAGAATAAACTGGACCGAGCGAGTTCTACTTACGCCTGTTTTCACTCTTGTATTATGTCATGTGTGATGATTTATTTCGTGTTTATGTACTTACGCTGTGACATCATCTAACTATTCATCTACACTGTATGATCGTTTATCACTTATCAATATAATTATCCTGTATGATCATTTATCATCTAATTATTCATTTACATTTTGTGATCATTCAGTAATCTACGTATGCTGTATGATCATACGTAATTTATCTAACAACTTATATTTTGTGATCATTTATCATTTACTTATACATTTATACTATATGATCATTTTTCATTTATCTTATACTCCATTATCATCTATAATCTATCGAGAGCTATTTGTCTGATCGAAAACAACGGGTTGCCTTGAATAGTAAATGCTCTGAATGGGTACTGATCTGTGCTGGTGTACCTCAAGGCTCTGTCCTAGGTCTACCGTTCTTCCTTGTCTACATAACTGATTTGATTGCTAATTTGAAATGTTATGTTAAGATGTTTATGGATGGCATACCTCTTTTCAACGTTGTTGGTGATTTAAGAACATCCGCTGATGAGCTCAATGCAGATCTTGACAAAGTTCAATTATGACAATGGAAAATGCAATTTAATGCAAATAAAACTGAGGAAGTTGTCTTCTCTTAAGCCTTGTTTAAACGATCCAACACTTCACCCAATATTTGCCCAACATTTCACCCAACATCAATGTTGGGCAAATGTTGGGTGAAATATTGGATCGTTAAACAGGGCTTTAAGGTCCGTCTACACGATATAACATCATCGTACAAAACATCATCAAACCTATATTTGATGATGTTCAAGGTGCACAAAACATTACCAAACGCCGTCAAACACCCTCAAACATTTGTATTGCGAGTACCTGCCAGGATGCTGCGGAAGCACTAATTCAGCAAACTTGATGATTAATGAATAGAGCATCGTTAAACAACATCAGACTTTTGCTGCATGTTGCAAAATTCTCGAACATCGCCCAATATGTTTGACAACGTTCAAGATTGCATAATGCATTAGTCTTCACGATCAAGCATTTATGCTTGAACATTATCAAGCTCATGTTCGATGATTTTTGACGATGTTTTGTATGATGATGTATGATGACAAAGGAGGCATCATTTACCATACAATATTATACAGTCTGGGCTGATATTGGTGCTTGGAGGGGCAACATTAGGCAGAGGCTTTATGAGGAATTAGGATGGAGTTGTCTATATTCGCAGGGGATGGTGCAGGAGGTTGTGCCATTTTTCACTGGGATATTTGTTTGATGAAATTCCCCCTTAAAAGTCATATTGGTTATAGTCTTAGAAAAGTTTGGGAGGATGAAGTACATCCTGCAAAGATACATTTCTATACCACTTTGTACAAGTGGAATTTGCTAGGGGAGAAGATAGCAAAGTCGGCATCTCTTTCTCTGCTTAAGATTAAGTCATTGAAAATTATCAAACCTCAGAAAAAATCCACTTACAATATTTGTAATATTGCGGGTATGGGATACTTCAAAAAACTGCGTTTGAGATTTAATATGCTAAATGAGCATAAATTTTGGCACAATCTTGACAGTTTGACCCCTTTACGTGCTAGTGGACAGGAGAGATTTCCAGGGGACTCAAGGGGGGCGGAGTCTCCTTTGTTAAAATTACTGTTCATTTTGGGGGGAATCAGCTCCCCAGTTTTGTTGTACTGGCTTTGTTTTTCAAAATGTATTGAACCTGTTTATAAAATGTCTTGCACTGCTATGAAGGATATTGCACTGCTGTATGGTTATTGATGCTTGTCTAATTGTTAATTACACCATATCATTATTAACCTATATTGTCATATCTACATCTATGAAAATATGGACTTGGTTGTAGCTAGGACACACCCAAATATGGGTGTGTTTGCACATAGAGCCTCCGTTGTTAAAAATTTTAGAAATCGCCACTGGGTATGGAATGGACAATGAAGATAATGAGCACTTTTTCCTGCACTGCATCCAGTTTCATTCGATGTGTCAGAATCTCCTTAAAGAGTCAGCTCTCTGATATTCCTGTTTTAACACTTAAGGTGGGGAACTAGTCCCCCACCTTAATATAGATGATAAACCTTTGTGCAAATTGCTTCTTGCTGGAGATCCACAGCTTAATGCTGTTAGTAATCCTTGAAGCTACGATTTCTTTTACTAAGAATACGAAAAGGTTTTCTAAATCCTATTGAGCAGTACCACAGCAGGAGCAATATTGTGTTGTTCTTATTTCTTCATGCCCTCTATTTGCTATAACTCTATCAGGTGTCCTACAAAAGTTTGCACCTGGCCCACTTGGCCTGTTCCCATTACTATTTCGATATCTCTTTGGGTCGTCACACACCTATTTTCAATCTTTTATTTGTTTTTCAAGTTAGTGCCTGCTTGACAAGTTCTTTGGGTGTGGGAGTATCTTCTTTGAAAACTCCTGATTGAGGGTAGTGTTCTTCCTGCTTTGCTTGTTTAGTTTATTGTTTTGTTAAAATTGTAGCCTATAAGTATTACAAGTGGTTGTCGTAGATGGAACAACGTGTCCTTTCCAACTAGGGTAGTCACAGAAGATTTAATTTTTTATGCAGTGAATGTTATTTTTGTGATAAAAAGATTATTTTTTCAACTGTATATTTATTTATGCTGTACGTTCATTATTATTATTTATTTGTGCTATGCTACCTACTGTCTACAATAGTACTGACTGTCAAGATCTCCTTGCGAGTGCCACACCCTAACCCATTTAGCTTTGGTCTTCCTATTTCCCAGTCGTAAAATCGAATTAAAAGTTGTTCTAAAATGATGATCATCCATGAAGTAAATGAATGACCCATAAAATAATAGATAAACTGGCTTTGATCGTTATGTAGCATATCCTTTGTGATCAAGACTGCAGATAGATTTTCATTCTGGTAGAAAATGATTATTTGTCAAAAAAAACAATTTTTGATACTTACGCTTTTCCTGGGGCTTTCTGAAGCCGTAGCCTCTCCATTACTTGTTAAATGCAAATTGGAGCTCATTGAAAACAGCACGCTCACCATATTGTCATGTGCGTATTGTTCAGAGTGTGAGTGTGGCACTGGTTTGGTACTTGCCTGGAAAGTGGACAAGGTGATAATGGTCAGAAAAAGCGTGAAAGCGATCGGCGAATTGGCAATAGTTATTTTCGTCGTTAAGTTTGCTTTCGTGCACTGGCCCTCGTTGGAAACTACATGAGGTAGTTCCCTGCATATTTCTTAACGAGTAAGACGTTAGTGGAAGCATGAATTAGTAAATGTCATTGAAGTGAAGACATTATCTTATGAAATTTAATGACTAGCATAGCAAAACATTACATTTGCAAATGTGAATCAACCTCAAAAGTAAATGCTACGGTGAAAGCTTCGAGACTTTTCACAGCTATCATTTTGTGATTAGGTTACCTGAAAGAAAAAGAATTCATTAAAATTCCTGTAACTGAGAAATCTTGTGAAATTTGAGAAAAAATGAATATAATTGACAACTTTAAGGGCTATGAGGGTGGCCAAGGGTCACACGAGAGAAAGGTTTGCATATTTTGCAACTGGCTCTGTAGAATCCAACACCTGGGCTGACATGAAAGAACAAAAGAAAGAATAATACGCTATTGTAATGCGCATCATAATGTGGATAATAGGCCTCGTGGTTGATTGTTTGAGTCTGGCTCGCGGCTCTGTTCAGACAACGAAGGAGAAGGTTAGAGAAGCAGCAGACAAATTAATAAAGTGAAAAAGAATATCATGTCTGAAGAAAACAAATTAGAGAAAAGACCATCAAGGAGCAGTTTGCGTCTGGTATGTTTTTTAACTTTGTATCAAAATTAATCAGAGTAAATGTGATACTTTGCATAATAACAACACATTAGTTCTTTCCCTGCTTTTGGCGGGATCCATCTCAGAATATTGTTTTCAAGTATAAATATTGCCTCCAACGGAACTTGATTGATAGTTTCTCTTTGGTAGGAATGCATGATTTTTCTATTAAATTGACATTCCCCTAATCAAAACACGTTCATCATTGTACCTCTAACATTAGTGAGGTAACACCCCATTCCTTGCATGAAACAATAAATGCCTGTGGTAACTATCTTCTATGTGCATTTCATACATGTTTCACTAGCAAAAGTCCTATATTAAGTACTTATAACAATTTTATTATTTCATGATAGTTGATTTCACTAGTAGCAGTCACAGAAGTCAGCTCAATACCATTGATATTCTAGAATCCCAAAAGCGAAAAATTGGTGGGCCCAGAACTTCCAACAACAAATGCATACAATTTCTGGTCCATTGTTTGCTAATTTCCTAACCATAAAGTCAAAAAGGTTTACTCAACATTCAAAAAGTTTCATCCTGTCTGTTGTCAGAAGCAGTCGTTCTCTTTCATTTAAAGTTATTCTCTTTCTCGTAAAGCGGCAATATAAACAGCATTTACTAAATGCATGCAGGAAGGAGCTTTTCTATTGTCAGCATAAGGATTTCAGTTGAGACCTGCTGTCTTTCGTAAATCCTCATACACACGTAATTTAATATTAACGCCCACCAAAATCCCCAAATATTTAAACAGTTGCCATGCCACGCAAGTTTCGAATGTAACATAGAGATTTATTTGGATCAAAACATGGAATTCGATATTTCATGAGATTGCACTTCATCGTTTCATGATTTAAATAGTTTTTCGTAATTCTTTTACGTCTACAACCTCTTTCATTTTTATGTAAAATCTTTTACCTGTTATTCGACAGGAGACAATTGGCCTTAATAATTTACCATGGAAATTCTAATGAGTTGTTGCTGTATAGTACTATGAGTTGTCTTAAGCATATTTGATAAAGGATATCTAATGTTAACTATACATCATTCTTCACTTTATAAGAAACCAGTTTATAAGAAACCAAGGCTAGGCTTGTCACAAGTTCAAGAAACCTTAACACTATACCTTAGAAATTGTAGTTGGTTAACTCTTTTGTCAACTGTTTCTAAGCACTAAAGTATTTAATTTTTCTCTAGAAAGGACTGTAGCTTTTGATTCTGATCTGTTTGCGCTTTTTCATTATGATCAACGTTTACGTGCAAAATCCAGAAAAACTCGACTTCCAAACAATCAGGCAAGTTCTGGTCTTGACGATGAGAAACCATATAAGACAATACTACATATACTACATATCATTGTATATGATTAACTTTAGAGAAAAATCACCTCATCTTACACCAAAAAAAGATCACTATAGACTACCATGGCTACTAGAAAATTATTGGATGAAAAACGATTTGGGCGATGAAAACCAACTAAAAAGAATACATGATATCTAATAAAGAAAAATCAAAAGTTTCACTTTTCGAACTATAATTTCCCGTTGAAATAGATTACAGATGCTTTGACAAATAGGAGGCAAACCCCTACCACAAATGACCGAATAATCACCCAGCGTTGAATAGTCGCCCCTGTCGAATAAGCGCCCCCATTAAATAGTAAGAACCCTTTATTTGAACTAATTATTATTACGTATGGGGTGCTTATCGTATGGGGTGCTTATCGAGTCTAGCGTAAAGAACAAAACATTTTGCTGTGACCATCTAATTCAATAAAATTGTTTGAAGAATGGACACTCTGAGCGGTTCCTCAGTCATTTATGGTAACCATTTTGAAATGGTAGGGTCGCGTGTCACACCAGATTAAAATCTCCATTTCATCTAATTACACGTGATGTTTGTACCACGGAATCACAGTCTAATGCATGTAGTTGCAAAACAGATAAGCAATTATTTAAGCTGATTTACTCTTCAAAGGACGGCACGTGTTGCGGTATTGTAAAACGCTAAGCCCTTATATCATTGAATAGTGAAGTGAATGCCACAACAAAGGGTCCAAATATAAAGCTACACAAGAAAAGATGATGCTATCGTTATGATTTCAATGACTTCGGCGGGGCAAAATATGACTGTCTACAACCAACCAATTACGCATATATAGCAAAGTTGCAAATTCATTTCGGTACTTTGGTGAAATCTGCACGATCAACCATTCCCTACAATGTAGGCATGTCTTGCAGTAAGTAGCCAAGCACTGCCGCCGAATGGCCGATATCAAATTTATTTACATTTCAAATGTGTACCAACAAATTATTCAATAAATTACTTCGAGCATATGGGTATGCTACAACCAAAACAACAATGACCTTTTCTTTCAGCAAACTTCGGTGAAAGTGAGAATGTTCAACAAGAAATAACTACAGAAGTAAAATGTTTCTTTATACTTTAGTTGAAATGAACCATCGAATTGTAGCTGTTGTGTTGGATTTCTAAGATATTCTATTCATGTTTACGTGTGTTTGCTGTAGCACCAACAATACCTGTTGGAAATCATTCCTAAACTCAATACAATGATGGTAGTTGCGGCTAGTGTTCACTTATTGAATTCTGTCCAAAGCCACTAAGCCACAATTTAGTACGACTTCTGTAGATCTATTATGCGCACACCTGGCCTCGGATATCTCTTTATTAACACCCTACACCATAATAACATTCTGATTGTTCTTTCCATCTTTATGCTAGACACAGAAGCAAACAAAGCAGGATCTCTAACCGTCAGTCCTTGTCAAATATTAGCTTTTGTCATATCCGCTCTATACATACATACATACATACATACATACATACATATATATATATAAATATATATATATA
>WIPJ01000487.1:118389-130275 GCA_018155075.1 Cassiopea andromeda
TATATACATGTAGATTGCTAGCTCGAAAATTATTTGTAAAAAACTCGAATTAAAGTTACACACGCACACACACTCCCGCTAACTGCGACTGACTTTAGATTCCCCTTGGAAGTTCCAGTTAAAGAGTAGTTTGCACATGCCCGCCCCCCCCCGCAAGTTCATTTCTGCTCTCTACGGTACTGCACAAGATCAATTTCAGTTTTTCATATCATGGATCAAGGTTTAATATTCTCATCTTCAATAACACACCATTGAGAGCTCGATTATGTGAAAACTGGTTGTAAACAGGGACGTAACTTCATTAAATAATTGGGGGGTGTCAGTGGTTGCCCTGCAAAAAATTCTTGTCTGTGACCTTTTTTCGGAAGACAGTGGTTCATCAATAGTCCTGTGTCCAGTAAGTTGCCCCGTAGAAATACATTGCCCTGCAAAACGGCAAATTTTCAAGATTGGGAGTGACTCACTCCTATACCGCCTTAAGTTCCGTCCCTGCTTGTAAAAATGATGTCAGTTGCTTTATTTCATAAAATTCATCAAATGAATACCTAGCATTTGTTAAATGGTTTTTTCATATTGCACTTCATTGTCCGCGTAATTGAAACTTTCTTTGCAGGAAAGACGTCTTATCAATCCAACTGGAGTAGTTCAAGAAGATGACGTAATGAAGGAACTCAGTGCAACATTTATGAAAGAGCTATTTATAACAGCCATTGTCCTACAAAAAGACAGATTACAAATGCAAAACCTTGCTTTAAAAGTATTTAGTAGTTAGAGTACTTTATGCAATCTTTATGGTAAAACTATTTTAAGATTGAAATGTTAAATACCTAGATTAGTTTTGTGCGGTCTTTATGGTAAAACTATTTTAAAAGTGAAATCTACAGACTTGGGGAATATATAGTTAGTGTTTATTTCTTCTCAAAAACACTTTTGTAGTTGGAAATACATGTTTTTGAAAAAACTGGCTTATAGAAAAGCAGCACTCAGTGGATCAAAAAAATGAATAACTTCAATGCTGGATTTTTGAGAATTTAATTTATCTGTGTAAAAAGCATAATACACGTTATCCTGGCCGCCCTCTAACAGTTAAACTTATCATCTTGCAGTCTAACGGGTACACTAAAATGCACTTTCTTTTCAAGTGTGCATGGCGCTTTTACACCTTGTACTAATGTGCATGCACAAACAATAGAACTCAAACATTTTTGGTAAGAAAGTCGTAAGAAAATTTTGATACCTGGAACCGTGAAAAGTTACCAAACTTTCAGTGCTCAGCCAAAAAAACTCTTTAATAAAAACAACGTGTACTTTTTTTACGCAGAAGAGTAAAATCTCGAATGGGTTATCCTAAGAATTGTCTGGTTATTGAAAATTGAACAATGAATGTGGCTGAAATAGCTCTTGTTTGCTACTCTGTCGATTGGAATCAGGTCGATTTGGGATGGGCCCCCCATCTATGATTGATTTTATGATTGTCAAGCCAAGACACAAATCTCAATCTGGTAAAGGTCTATACCATACCAAAAATGTCTCATTGTCTCAACTCTAAGCAAAATTTATCATCATCATCATCATCATCATCACCATCATCACCATCATCATCATCATCATCACCATCATCACCATCATCATCATCATCATCATCATTACCATCATCATCATCATCATCATCATCATCATCATCATCATCATCATCATCATCATCATCATCATCATCATCATCATCATCATCATCATCATCATCATCATCATCATCATCATCATCAATTATTGTACATTTAACAACAAATAAATTAACTAATTTCATCATCTCTCTTCTAATTTCTTTCCCGTGATCTTCTTTTCAATATAAGTAACATCTGAAATTTTGACTTCATTATTTCAAGCAAATATTGGAGCAACGCGAACACAATAGTACACTTGATATGCAATCTGGGTATGCAATCTGTTTTCAGAAAGATGATTACCATGAAACTTGATCAATACTATTTAATAACTAGCTCATTCTAACTCACGAAAGTATTCGATAGGAATTTTGTGCTTAACTTTTGTTACAGGAAAACTTTTAGCAATGTTTGATAGTAAATGAATGCACCGGTATTCAAAATAAGGGATCAGTCATCATAAATGTTGGGCATGAGGCCAGAAGATATCTTCATTGGTGCCAAAGCTTTTTATCTCCCCTATGATAATTTGAATGATCCCTCCATTCTTCAGCTATAATTTTCATGGCCCCAACTATTCATAGTTCAGCAGTATTCTAAGTTCGCCGTCACAAAGCAAAATTATAATTTCTGTACGCCACATATCTGTGGCATGATGCGCCTAGGTTCTAGATTGAGTAGAAGCAATTCTGAAAATATATAGTAAATCTGCATATTCTAACTAATGTTTCAAGCTCATTTTGAGTCATAGCTTCGGTTTTTGCGAATGATTCTAATTTTTCCGATTGACTCTATCGGATAAACTTAGATTCAGTCACGAAAACTAAGATTATGGGTCAAATGAATATGAAGCATTAGCCGAAACATTAGAAAAATACGCAACAATCGGAAATTCTGAGATCCATCGGAATATTCAGTGACAGACAGCAATGAAAGAAAGCTATGACACTCGGACAATGATAGACAGCTATTACAGCCGGAAACTTTGAGCCTTTTGCAAAAAATTCTCTCGTCTGCGCCTAGTCAGGTGCCGCAGAGTAACTTTAACCTTTCTCCTGTTTTTACAAAATCCTTGTCATCCTTTGCTAATTTGAATATTTTCCTCCAGTTTTGCACAACTTATATGTGCAGACAAAGCTTTTAATTTTTATTGCTAATAAAAAATATCTTAAGCAAATAAATACACACTAATCAAAATTAGGATAGATAGTACGAACGTAAATCACATTGATTTTTGCATTTTTTGTGCTTGCAGTTACATTT
Source organism: Cassiopea andromeda (assembly GCA_018155075.1). NCBI lineage: Eukaryota > Metazoa > Cnidaria > Scyphozoa > Rhizostomeae > Cassiopeidae > Cassiopea > Cassiopea andromeda. The sequence goes on from WIPJ01000487.1 coordinate 121,317, forward strand.
TTTGCTGCCGTGTGCCGCCGAAATTAGCAAACTCTACAAGTGTGCCGTAGTTTGAAAAAGGTCACAGAGCACTGTCTTACACTAAGGTTCCAAAAAGCTGGACTTGAATGTCTCCTAAGAGCGAATGTGCATTGAAGGTAACTTGATGAATGTGAAGTTTATATGCAGGCCTTGGGTCGGGCAGTAATGCTGCTAATGTGGGTCTGTTCTACCAGCATTAATTACAATACTAATTGGAGAATCTAATTTGAACGAAGAAAGGGCAACCATAAAAAGGATTGTTATAAAAGATACGATTAAATTTTTCAAAAATAAATAAAATAGTTGTCCTTATTATGATTAAAAGATGTTTCCTTAGCAAATTAAAAGGAGCTTAGGTAACATCGAATGTCTGTTTAACGTAGATTTGAAATACCCTCAGTTCTCAGTTGATTTTAGTTTATCTGATTGACGTCATTCCTATCTTCTTGCTTGGTCGTATTATTGTCAGGTTATTTTTTCTGGAGCTTCTAGCTGCGTCTTTCTCATAGAGATGTACTGAGCGTAAATCAGTACCATTGAAACAACAACCGTGCGTGAATATAGCAATCCCTTTCTTATAGATTTAGTTCAATTTCATCTATCCACTTTTCAAAATAGCCTGTTCTGAGCTAGTCCCTCTTCCGAGTTTGCACACAAATTTTGCTGCACGAGCATACAGCTTTTCCAGGGGTGAAAACTTACTCTCCAGACATGTTATGAGAACTTATCTGTAAGGGAGGCCTTCATTAGCTCAGAATCTACTCGTTTAGCCTAATGGAAATCAATAAATAAGTAGATGGAATGATTGATTGATTGATTGATTGATTGATTGATTGATTGAATGGTTGATTGATTGAATGGTTGATTGATGTTCCCCTACTAGTCTTCCACATGCTACTGATGGTTTGATTTGATATAAAATAAGTTAAATTTCTACCATCAACCACAACAACAGCAACAACTTCAACATAGAAAAGTATAGAAAACAATGCAACTAAGAGAATATTGGTCTATACCTTGCCATTCAGGGGTATCATTTCAATAAATTTCAGAGTTGAATGATCAAGGGGAAGAATGTATTGAAGCATTGGTCATCACTAAAGCAAGGTCATTTATTAAAATGGGTGTCATGAATTCTTAAGGAGGAGTTCCCTGAGTAGGTAAATTAATGGGGAGGGAACACCTCCTATGAAAATATATTAATCAGTGGAATATTAATAAAAATTATTTGATGTGTCAAGCTATCTACCCTAATCTATTGCATAGAATCTGTTAAGTATGCTTTAAGCTTTTTTTAAATGCTTTCTTGGAAGATAATTTACAGATCTCAATTGGCAGTTCATTCAAGGACTTAGAGCAGAGATATCCAATCAATTTTAGTCCATATAAAGAATTATTTGTTTGGACCATAAACAATCACCACAATGTGATTGCCTTGTATTATAACTATGAACAGACAAGTTTTAATCAAAAAACTCATGAAAACAAGACAAGATAGAATTATTTATGGTTTCATAAACAAATATTAACAATTTTAGTTGCCTTAGTTCTTTGAATATGGGAAGAGAATGAGAAAGATGGGACTGATGTGATATAATCCTGACAGCTTTCTTTTCAATTTTGGCAATGCAATCAATATATGAGGCAAATGTTAGCCCCAAAACTACTATGCCATATTGTAGAGAAGACATAAGCAAAGAGTTACAAACATCTATTACAAGATTGGTTGGCAGAAAATTTCTAATTTAAAAAGCATCCCACAAGTCCTTGATAAAGTTTTTGATAGTTTAGTTATACAACATTTCCAAATTAAGTTTTCATTCTGCAAAAGGCCTAAAAATTGACATATTTAGCTCGGTTTAGTATTTTATTGCCAATTTGATTCTTACATTTTGGGGAATTTTAATTTGAGTAGAGTAAATTATAAGATACTTTATCTTATCTATATTTAGGAACAGTTCGTTGGCTTCCAGCCATTTCTTAGCCAGTTGAAGCTCCTCATTCACTTGTTTAATTATTTCCTTTAAAGTTTCAGATTCATAGTAGATGCTATTATCATCCGCAAAAAGGTTCAACTTCAGTTTCTATGAAGCGTATGGGATATCAATAATAAATATAAGAAACAGTAAAAGGCCAAAGACAGATCCTTGAGGCACACCAGATGTAACCCTAAGGGGAGTACAGTTAGTTTTTTTATTGAAACATATGGAACCCTATCGCACAAATACGATTTAAACCATTGCAGAGCAGCATCTCTCACCCTATAATGCTCACGCTTTGCAATCATAATATGATGATTAACAGCTTCAAAAGCTTTTGGAAGATCGACAAAAACTCCACATCCAAGTCGTACCTGATATATAGCACGATCCTATTGAAATCAAAATTGTAAAGGGTAAATTAAGCTATTTGCTGTAAGAAATGTATATAATTTATTGTATATAATTCTTTCAAATACTTTACTTAAAAGAGGCAAAAGAGAAATTGGTCTATAATCTGATACTAGTTCAGAATTTCCCTTTGTAAAGAGTGCTATTACTTTAGCAGATAATAATATAGATGGAAAATGTCCTTCCAAAAATGATTGATTTACAATCTTGTCAAGATACTGTGATGTATATGGTTTCAGGATTTTCAATAGCTTAATAGGTATGCTGTTTGGTCCTTTTGATTTTGTGGAATTCAGGTTTGAAATCACATCTTCAATCTCAAACTTTGTAGTTGGTGAAAGGAAAATAGAGTAACGGTTTGGAGCATTTAAATAATCGATGGGAGATTTTAAGGCGGCTCTAGGTATGGCTTCTGCTATATTATCAGCTACATTGAAAAAGTGGTAATTAAATATGATTGAAATCTCTTCCGAATTCGATGTCATATTTCTGTGTTTGTGCCTCCATTAATCCTGTTGGAAATTAGATTTCTATGAGAAATAATAAATTGGATTCCAGACTATAATTTCTTAGCATTTGATATATTTGATGATAAATAGTTTTGAAAATATTGTATTTTACTGCGCTTTAATTCACTAGCTACACGGCTTTGAAACTCTTTACAAATATTTTAATCATCAATGATTTATCACTCCTGAGTGTTGTAAAGATTTAAGTTTTTAAAGAACTTTTTGAAGATTCTGTCTCGGATTTTTATCATTTTATGCATTCGTTTAATTATCCATGCTTTATTTCTAAATCATAGCTCTTTTCTTGTACATTTTCTGTTAGGTGCATGCCCATCTACTAATTCGTTTATGTCTTTTAGAAATCTATCATAGCTAAATTTAATGTTAAGACTGCTATTTAAGTACTGTATGTGCGAAAACCAATCTCAAAATAGCATTTTCCAGCCGTATGAGAACCTCAATTTTGAAAATTTTTCTCCACGGCTGGCCCATGTTAGACTCTGGATACGAAAGAATCTCTAACACACTTTCTGTATATTCTGGTAAAAAGATTAGTAACATTGCTCTCACCTTCAACGGTTCTGTCTTTAAACATTGGCATGTCATCTTTAATTGTTGTGTCATCGTAAATTGGTTTGGTCTAATGAACTCTGGAAATGTCGCATTAAAGAGAGAAAAGGAATTCTTAGTCATGCTTCTCGTTATGGCTCTTTTATTGAAGCTTAACATTACTCTTCTATAAAATACTTTAATTGCAAAAACCAATCTCAAAATAGCATATTCCAGCCATCTGAGAACCGCAAATTTAAAAATTGTTCTCCAGGCCCACCTCGGGACATGAAAGAATATCTAACACATTTTCTGTCTAACACACTTAAAAGATTAGAAAAGTTGCTCTGTTATTTGCAAAAACTTAAAGCAGCGCTTTCCAGCCGTCTGAAAAGAACTTCTATTTTGACAATTTCTCCAGGTCCAACCATAATGGATACTGGATGCTAAAGAATATCTAGTACGTTGAAAGTTTTCGATAGCCATGCGTACCCTCCTGCCCTTACCGCTTGTAAATAGCCAAAGAATATTGCTTTAAGATATTGTAACAAATAGTGATCGGTAACAATAGAACAGCCCATTAATCATGTAAATTCAGGTAAATTCAGGTAAATTCAGCCTTACACCCCCCAACCGTGTGGTTCTCGCGACATCCTTGCTCGAAACGATCTTGACACTGTCACGGACAAATTTGAAATCGTTTTGAGTTGAAGTAGATTATAAAAAATGGTACCAATTGTTTGTTCTGTTTGTGTGTACAGACATCCTAGCACATATATTGATGAATTTTATGATGAAAAATTTTGCCTAAATTAGCAAGCAAACAAGTATTCATAATGGGCGACTTCAGCATAAAGCTATTAAATTATGAATCGCACCCCCTTACTAATGAGTTCACAAAAATTTCACCTCTAACAATTTCCAGCCATGCATTCACCATCCTACAAGAATCTCTGATAATTCATCAACTGTAATTAATAACATATTTACTAATTCAACTACTAATATTCTTTGTTGTAGCATTTCACTCAGATCTCACATCATCTCCCTCAATTTCTAATCTTGAAAAACACCAATTACTACCTTTTCGTCAAATCTTATGTTAATTACTATTCCTCTTTTGACGAAACCAACTTCATTATTGATTTTCGTAACATGGACTTTTAGTAAATGGTTCCTTTAACTATACTTTCTTTCAACTGATGTGCAAGCATTACGTAGCTCTCAACTCTTCGAAAACTACCTGATTTTGACGATATAATGACCCAATTTTGCCTGAATTTTCTCAAATTTCAAAAGTTGTGGGTGTTATTCATATTTCCTTTTGCTTTGTTGAGGTAACCATTGTCTGTTTTAGTAAAATTTAGGGCCAGTTTCTTAGCAACATTTAGGGACAGTTTCTTAGTAACATTTAGGGACAGTTTCTTAGCAACATTTAGGGACAGTTTATTGCCCTTCAGCCATTGAAAGACAGCAGTAAGGTCCTTGTTTATTACCTCATTTAGCTAGTGAATGTCATCAGATTGATAGGAAAGACTTGTATCATCAGCATACATGGCAATCGTGGAGTTTTGGACAACTTGTGGAGGGTCATTAACATAAAGAAGAAATAACAAGGGCCCTAGAAACGACCCCTGAGGTACTCCTATAGTAATGTCCATTAGTTCTTATTCAACTCCATTTATACTACAGTACTGCTTGCGATTTGAAAGGTACGATTTGAAGCATGGTAATTCTTTTTCTAGTAGACCGTAGTAATCTTAATTTTTGACACAGAACACTGCGATCCACTGTTGTATCGAATTTGTAAATTGTCTCGATACACCCTCACTATATTTGTTAAAACTCGCGTTATTTCACTCTTGATTTATTATAATCCTATCAACATATGGTCACGAAACTACTTACGGCATAACTTAGTACCCAGTCCTAAATTGTAAATGTAACAAAAGTTAATATATCTGTACACTTTGCGGACTAGCGCAACAGAACGAGATACACTACTCAACTAAACGGAGTCAAAGGCTTTTCTAGGTCGATCATTACATCAGTATTTTAGCAGACACGTTAGAGTAGAATGTAATGTGCGAAAACCAGATTGCCCATTAGCAAGTAGGTTGTCTATATTCAGATGTTGGTACAGTTGGTTATATACTAGTCTTTCGAAGAGCCTAGAAATCACTTGCAGCACCGATATTGGGCGATAATTTGATTCCTCACTTTTATCTCCTTCTTTGTAAATGAAGCAACCTTCGCTATTTTCCATAAATCGGGAAAGATGCTCGTCTCAAAAGATGCATTAAAAAGCATAGCCATAGAATTTTCTAACCATGGTAAGGATATTTTTAGGAAGTGACTTGAACCTGTATCATTTCCGTTGGCAATGGCTTCCATTATAACCTGGATCATAATGGATTTGAATCTAAATTATGGTGTCGAGCTCTTTCTAAGAATATTTGCCTGATAATAATGGGTTCACTTGAAATCGAACGTCAAGTACCACCTATCGAATGAATTTATTTGTTCACAACTTTAAGCTATTTTTCCACGGCGAGGATGGGGATTTTCAAAGTCCTATAGCTTTTCTTCTATTAGAGCTATTTTCCTAGTAAAAACAATTTTTGGCTTCAATTTTGATGCAATTTAGTTTGAAATGAAGTTCAAAGCTTAACAGCAGATTTGAAAACTTTGTGGCCGTACCTACTTTATTACAATTTGAAGATACGCCTTTAGTTTGAAACGCAAGTTTGAAACTTCTGATTTAAGACAAGCTTCAATTTTTTGCCTAAAATCGTGATATGTTCCGACGATCAAATGGCACAAATTGACCGACAGAAATTGAAATTTTGGCTGTGGGTATGACACCCCATATAGCCCCCGTCGGTACGGCCTGAATACATTCAAATGTTTATGTCTTCCTTCATCATAAAGCAAAACACATGTGGACCAGAATAACAAATATTGTATCGATTGTGCAAATATGCAAACAATACTCGAATACGCACAATTCAAAGTCCTGCGATGAAGTTTGAGCCATGCACAATTATTCTTCTATTATTCTTAAAACTTCGGCGATTCTTCCTATAAACTTTATTCTTAGTGGGTATTCTGCATTCAGCGAGTACTTCACAATTTAGTATATTTGTATGAAATTTGTGTTTATAATCTTATCAATCTTGATTGGTAATGTATGTAGAATCAGTCTATTTCCTCGGCTTGAATACGAAACTAAGAGCGGGTAAGGAAATGAAGGCATTTGGCAAATGATTTCAGTGTCGTGTCTAATATTTACTCTTTTTTATAGCAGACTTGAATATTAATTTACATGCAATATCACATATTTACAATGGAATATTCTCACTAGCTACTTGCATAGAAAACTATGTACACAATACACGTGAGGACGTAGGAAGCGCGAGGGCACAGGAGGCACGTACCTCCCTCTTTTCATAAATTTCCATGTAAAGCCCATTCTGGCAGGATACGACGTTGCTCTTTTAGTTGAGAAGGATACCCCATGAAGATTTGTGCCCCTCCACTTTTTAAATGCTTCCTACGTCCCTGAAAGCATAAATATTAACTCTCTATCTTTCTTCTAAAATTACTAAAGTAATCTTAAAACTCACAAAATAGCTACAATTAAACATTCTGCCAAGGTCGCCAAAGTTCTTGGCTAAAATGATTTGATGTTTGATCGTCTTTCCTTTCGTAGGTGTGTTCTAGTCTATTATCACGTATAGCGCACAATTGTGTCCATGGTGTTTGAGATGTCGACTTCAGATTCATGCTCACATGGCCTAAAGCAGTTGGACTTGCGGGGGGTGATGGGTACAATGAAAATGACGTTGGAATCACAGCTTTTGGTTTGAATGCAACTTCCTCTACCTTCATTGGGTAGCTTACAGAAAGTTTTGAAGAAGTCATATCTGGAGGGGATGTTGCGATATGGCTCAACATTCGAGCTTTGACGTGAGGGGTAACATCGTTTGAGCGGAGCAAATACATCTGAACTTCTCTGGCACATTCGCTATAGCCAGCTGCAAAATGCTGATTCTGCTCCTCCACATCTATGATGGAAAATATACCACATGAAACCTATTTAGAAGATCAGTAGTATGCTCTCGACAACTGGGACTACGGATAAGTTGAACCACTTTTTCATTCCCCTTTGAAAATTCCTATTCATCTTCATAAAGTTCCCTAAGCTTAACGGAACCCCGGACAACTAGGACTTTCGATAAGTGGGACCAATTTTTAGAGTCCCAGCAGGAGCAGGAGCAGCTTTGCTCTGCTAAACTTGGACTGAGGCCAAAATTTTACATAATACATTATGCGTTCATTTGTTTAAATAGTGTTCCCTACACAAACATGTTAAGAGGAGGGATAATGCTTTTGGTGGACAGACGCCTTTGGAAAATCATAAATGGGCATGTCAATATGGGTATATACACAGGAAGTGATGAGAAGAAATGTGACCACTTACAAGGTCCTCCGCTTGAGTGAGACTACAGCTATATTCTATCAATGATTCCCAGTTATTGAGGAGCTCCGCGTGGACTCCCCCGCTAACCGGGAATGAGTTTGGATTCCTCTTGAGGGTCCCAGTTATCGGTAGTATACTGCATATACACGTTAACAGCATCAAATATAATTGACAATCACTTTTCAAAATTAAAGAGAACATAATCTACGGAGAAGGTGGTATGCGAAATAGTACCCCAATCAAACAGCCAATATAACAATATATAAATTCCATCAATTCCTCTAATGATCCAATTCTATGGGCAATCTTACAAAACAACTCATGCCTCATTAAACACATTCTACACTCTGTCTACTTCGCATTCACTCTCTCTTCTCTCTTCTATTATTGATATGCTACTACAGCAGAATCCGAATAAAAGAACCTGTTTCTATAAGAACCTTGAAGCTGAAATTTCATTGCTTGAGCCCCCTAAATAAGAACCCCAGAGGCTCAAATGGGAATGGTTCTTATATAGTGGATTTCATGCTGTTTAATTGCAAAATGCATGAGTAGACATTTTCATAGGCTGTCTGTGCTTTTCAAGCTGCACAACGTATGATACGATCATTAAAAAAGAACTCTTACGTAAAAGTGTTCTCAAGAATCATCCAATAATTCTTGTACTGAAAAAAATGTCAATCCATGCAAGGCATATGCTGCATATAAGAACCTTGTTAAGAACCTTACAGGCTGGAATTCAGAATACCAACCTATTAAATAAGAACATATACAGGCTGAACAGGAAAAACCTAGGTTCTTTTATGCGGGTTTCTACTATATACTCCTTACCAGACTCCTCCATAATACAGAAGGTAAGGGATCATTCACCCGCTAGCCTAACAGCGTCAGGTAACACCAAATTTGCCGTCTTTTCGTCCCTCACCCTCTCCTGTAAAGCACCGGAACGCAAGAATTGACACCCTCAAATAGTAACGTAACAAAATTGAGAATCGAGTTACCCCCCC
>WIPJ01000487.1:130447-142698 GCA_018155075.1 Cassiopea andromeda
CCCCCCACCCACTTATGGTGTTGTTCCATTTATATTTCTCCAAGCCCCCTAAGTATACGAAAGGGAAATTTTTGGTAAAAGGAACATGCAAGCGTTTGCATAAAAGCTTTCGTGAATATTTGCCACTACGATTCCTTGCTTCAAATGAAAAATGACGCTCGTTCATTGCTGAAAGTGGCTGGTCTGGAAAATCTTCTGCGTTAAGTAACGGTACTGTGTAAACACCTTCCCCCCTCCTGTTTTAACAGTGCTCGGCAAAACTTTCTCTTCATCTTGATAACAAGATATCGATACTTGAAAAGTATATTGCAAATATGAATTGTAATAGGCGTACGAACGGCTTGTGGCAGACACGTGGCAAAGAGCACATACAATACTTCCGCAACTCACAACAGCTAGAACATAGGAATAGGACAAAAATATTTAGGTTTTGAAGCAGCCATATTTAATGTTTGAAGTGAGTTTGTTGGCGTTATTAGGATTTTACTATTCTTGTAAAAGAGATGATAAATGCCACTGAATAAGAACGCTTGCTCATTGACAAGAAAACGTATACTTTATGATTGGCATCTCTGCACTAGTAAGGGTCAGTCATTCGCAACTCGAGGTACCGGGACAGATTAGATTTGGGCAGGGCATAAAACTGTACAAAGATCAATTGGGGGACATGGAACTTTCAGTTGGGGGACATGGAACTTTCAGTTGGGGGACATGGAACTTTCAGTTGGGGGACATGGACCCTTTGAGGGGTTTGAGGTCCTCTAGGTAAAACAAAATTCCGGTAAACACATTTCATGTAGAATAAATCAAGTGGCAACGAAAAAGTTACACTGAAACTTATATCAAACTTAATTGTCACAACTAACCCTTAGTTGATCCAACAGAAAACAAGGAATGGTGAATAAAATACTCTTGAAGGTGCAACTACGAGAACCTGGGATCTAGACCCCTGCCCTTTTCACTAAAAGAACTATGGTTTTCGTTTCGTAGGGCATTTCTCGAAGATTTAAAGGGTGTAGTCCATACAATACCATGCAAGTTTCACCCCCTGAGCCCTTTCTTATTTCTCTTCCTTGGGTAGACATAGCTGTGAGTCTCACTGGGCTTGAAAACAACGAGGTACGTAAACCTCCCACGGTATTTAACTTCTAACCCGTCCAGGTACCCACAGAAAATATTTAAGTTTCTTATCCCCCCCACGCATCCACAGCTGTAAATGGCGGATCTCTTAGTATCAAGAGTTCTTACGTAACTTTTTATAAAAGGAAAATGGTAGCAAAATCCAGCAGCTGCATGAGAGAATTAGCAAATGGTCAATACTATTGCAATATAATTAGCTACTCACCAGTAGTTTGCTGCACACTATTCGATTTGAGTGATTTTAGGTAGCTAACTGTTAATTCCAGGACGTCTGCTTTTTCCATTTTGCTAAATTTTGAGTGGTCTTTATTGAGAGAAGACAAAACAAGACTTTTTAACTCATTCAGGCTTTCATTGATCCGAGCCCGCCTTCGCCTTTCCATTAATGGTTTACTGAACTGGAGCAAACAAAGTTTCATCTTAAAATTATGAACAGGAGAACGATAGCTATCGATACGATGACAATAAATAAGTTAAGTACTGTTAATGATAGCAAACTATACAAATGTAAGAAAGGAGATGCTTAGTGCTACATAATTTTACATCAAAATAGTAACGATAAAAATCAATATCTTATCGTTCTTATCATACCTTCTTCTTACTAACTCCATGCTTTATTTCTTCAGAAGTTGGTTTCATATTTACAACAAGTTGTGTGATACAATGCGCGGAATGTTGACAAGGTGTATGAAGCAACCCCTTTCCAATCTTCTTCCAATATGAAGTGTGTCATTCGCGTGGCTGCCCTGGACTTATAGTCATGCGCGCGCTTAGCGTGGGAAAGTCTACAATCTGATGGTCAAATGGAGCTCTTCAAACCTAATTGGATTAAGGAGTCAACCGCATTCAAGCATAGCCGTGGGACTGCTTTGTGCTGATTGGTCAATTGCGGCTGAGTCGCGTGCATCACCTTTATATTTACATAACAGTGCTGCCAGGATATGGGAAACCGTGGGAACCTTCGCTTTTGATTGGTCAATCTATAACGAATTGAAACAAAAGGGCGGCCACAATCAAGAGATTATGTTATTTGAATTAAAGCCACAAACGCAGACAGGCTGTCATATAAGCCAATGCTATTATCGCTTTTTCAAAGAGTATTCAATTTTTACTGCTTTTGAATTTAATCTAGACGATTAACCATAATGGTTTATCCATTTCATTTTTTCATTCACCCTTGTTTCGTTGAAAGTTTCATTATTTTCATTTACTTCATATTTAGGTATCTTACCTGCTATCATCATTCACAAATCACAATCAAAGGAATAGTTATTTGCAACATTATTAGTCACAAATTAGCAACAGTACTTGAAATACATGTCATCATTTCAATATAATAGTTTGCTATCATCACAAACGAAGCAAGATTTTACAGCAAACCAGTTTACTCTGAGCTGCTGCAAGCGACAAAATCTATTAAGCAAAAACAAGTGCTTGGCTTTTCAAGGCATACGAGATTCTGTTAGCGCACCTTGCAGAGATGCAAATAAGATAAAACAATAAACAAGAGATTGTATACTTCAGAACTTAACTAAATTGCCTAGGCTACGAAGAATTGTATTGCAAAATTCAGCAGCATTTTCTGGATATAAATAGAAGTGTACGCGTTTCCGGCGATTTCAGCAGATCTAAATCTTTTAGACCAGTGGTGGATTTAAGGGGGTTCCAAGGGGGTTCCAAGGGGGCCACCGCCCCAAGCCCCACACCTACGAAAAATTAGAAAAGAAATTACAAAAAAAACGTTTGAATACACTTAGTACTTTTTACCCATGCGTGGTTTTACCAGGAAAATGCAATACACAACCTTGAGGCATGACAATTTTAGCGAAAAAGAACTTGAAAAGTGATCTTGGTTAGCAAAAAAGGTTCAGGGAGTCCCAGAGATGATTTCGGCCCCAGGCCCCATAGTCCCTAAAACTCCCAATGTTTTAGACCCCGTTTACACGAGTACGGTTCCACAAAAGTTCGGTTCCACAAAAGTTCGGTTCCACAACTGAAGTTTGTTGAGTCCACCTAGGAAACTGAACTTTTTGGAACCGAACGTCTCTGGTCTCGTGTGAACGCTTGAAAGTGAAATTTTCTGAGTTCAGTACCACATCGAGGCTGATATTCGGTCACAAAAGGTAGAAATAACAGTCAAAGTGGAGTATAACCGTCAACTGGCGATAAAATTGATGCGAAATCTGAGCCTCCTTATTGCAATATGGAGTTTGGAAGCCTCTTTGTAACATTCTTGACAATTAACAACGAGCCAAAGGAAGGAAATTAGTTCCTTCGTAATCAGCCAGTACTTTTAATAGCGGTTTTCTCCTTGTTAGTTCATACGTAGGACTCCGCTTTCTTCGCTGCTCTGATATGAAACATTTTTCTTTCCGTCTATAGCGCCTTTGAGAAGAGAGTTTCATTTCATGTGAACTATGCCTACGCAGTCATAAATAGCACAGTGAAAGTTCTTCCCAAGAAACCAGATCTCCTGTGAACGGAAAGCCCATGTGAACTTTTTTGGAAATAGTCTTGTGCAAACACAAAAGTGAAATTTTCTGGAACGGAAGTTTTGTCGAATTGTACTCAGTGTAAACGGAGTCTTAAACATAGCACGTGTGAATCTATTTTACTGGCTACATATTAACCCATTTCATCATTGGATGGCATACCATATCCCCAGTTCTGTTCTACGATTCAATTTTTGGCAAAAGATGGGGAGGAGCTATAATCAAAATTCAGCAACCTTTTCTGAGAATGAAGGCTGATTTTATACGAGGAATATAAGCGTTTCCTGTAAATTTAGAAGATCTAAGTTTCAAGATTTCATGCAAAATGCAATATATTTGCTACCAATAGCTAACAAGTTTCACCTGGCCCCCAAGACAATTGATGCTACGAAGAAGGGTGTAGTAACTTGCAAGGTGACAAGAATTTCATTTGTATATGATAATAGCACATTCTAATAATCTTAGCTGTATTATTCTTAGATCTTTTCTTATGCATCCATGCTCAAGGCGTAATTTTCCTCATCTGGAGTACACGTTTTCTTTTATAAGAAAGTGATTTATAAAAAAGCAATGAGCTACTCACCAAGTTAAGAAAGTATATATTTATGGCCTAAGAAAACTGCGTAATGTTTATGTATGTACAATTCGATTTATCTGCGTACAAAATGACGTGTATGTGATGTTGGCTACCCTCTAACAGTTTCACATTTGATATTTACTAAGATTTCTCATCACTTCAAGCGTGCATGAAGCTTGTTTACTTTCCATTAATGTGCATGCGCAAAACAATGGGCTAAACAATTTGTACTCAGAAAGTTTAAGGAAAGGTTTGATACTGGAATTGTGAAAAAGTGAAGAAAGTACTGGGCAAAAGAAACTTATAAAAAAACGTGTTTTCGATTCCGATCACATGGTGGTCATGTGTCATATGGTCACATCATAACTGGCAAACTAAATCAATTTTATTTAAATGGCACTTTCTTAGATTTTTCACGATTCCAGTATCCAAACTGTCATACCATTTTCTTAGCAGCATTTTGAGTTCTCATGTTTTGCGCATGCACATGGGAAGTGAAAAAGTTCTATGTACTGAATTGAGGATGAATCTTAATAAATAATAGAAGAAAATGTGAGAAGCAAAAAAATTGCTGAAAGATACGAATATTTTTCCAATGTGTCTGTTTCGAAGATTCCGTAATAAGAGTCAGTCCCAAAAAGAATTAGGGTTGGAAAAACTTTCACAAAAAGTAAGTAGTGGGGCACGGGAATTGGACAGTGTTGTCATTCGCATGTATTTCAACCAACCGTAGGTAATACACTCCTTTTCACAACAGTAATGTTTACAGGAGCATTAACGCCCAGAATTGCTGTAATTTAAGAATAATTTAAGAATACTGTAAGGCTCATGCTTCATCAAGACTCAGAACTTCTATGTACTCCAGGTGTAATGATGCTTTTAGATTAGATTAGACGTTGTTAGCGTTGGATTAGATAAACTTATATTTTGCACCATCGATATAAGGTTCATTGTCCTTTTCCGCTTTGCTTTGTTTAATGAAAAAAGAATGGCATCAATGCACATTACCTATATTCATCACTTTAAGAATAATGTTAGACTCAAAAGCAAAAAATTATGGATATTGAGGCTCAGAGAAAAATAAGGCATTCTGATAAAAATGAGTTATGCTTACGGGGTACATGGCGTTGTGTAGGTACTAATCTTTCATCTGTAATTAGAGCCTAGAATAAGAAACATTAACAGATCAATACTTTTGCTTTTAAATTGGGCGTGGTCATTCTTTGAACTTATATGATGGGCGTGAGAGAAGCTAGAAGCCAACTCTTTATCTAAAATCCAAACTTTTACCCAACATTTAAGGTCATCTTGAAACAGGGGCGGATCCAGAGCTGTACTTTGCACGGCCTTAATTGTCTTTTTCATGTGAAAAGTTGCTTAACACTATTGTTGCTATAGGAAACATTGGAGTTTAGGGGTTGGGGGCATGGCCCCCCTGCCCTCCTGGATCCGCTCCTGTCTTGAAATACTAAGCCTAAACAGTTATCCAGAGGAAACCCATTCAACTTAGTTATCCTGTTTGCTGTAGGTTTCGTTATTTTTGCTTTTCAGGAGTCAGTTGTATAGAACGGGCCCTATAAATGTTGCAAAATGAGGAAAACTGTTCCTCAGTAGCAAAGATGTTTCATGAGGAAAGAAGAGGTCGCAACCACGCCCTTTACTTTAGCATATAATGCATCTCAAAATATAGTTGGCATGAAGGACAAGGATCGTTGATAGTTTTTGACAGCCACTCTTCAAAAAGAGCACTTAGACACCAATCATTTGGAAGATCCGTTTTGCCCAGAGACGCCGCAACACGGGGGCAAAGGGGGCAGTGCCCCTCTTGCCCTCAAAGAGCGGAAGCAAAGGGTGCAAAAGTGCCCTTCTTACGCTGTCTACTGATATGACTTTTTCTCATTTTCTTTTTACATTCGTTCTTCTCTCAGGCTGGACCTCCTTCTATCCTCAGGAATTCATCACTTGCCATGAAATGCAACAATGATTGGGAGCGTATGTTTGTGAAAAGTAACCCTTAAGTTCAAGTTCTGACGTCATTATGACGTCATAATCAATGCAAGTGCCTTCTCAAAAGTTCTGCCCCCCTGCCCTATTGCTGTGCCGACGTTCCTGCTTTTGCTAATAGGAAACACGTACCATGTTGGAAATCCAATTACATGATAACAGAGCCAGCCCTTGTAGCTTAGATTTCATGATAGCAGAGCGATGATATTGCTAATTTAGAAATGTTAGATTGGAGCCATACATGGAAGATTAGAACAGATAAAGCAGCTTGCGAAAGTACTTGTATCATTTATTAGGACGTCTCACATGTCGTTATTAAGCATTTAGACTAACAGTGCTTGTAAAAGGTTGTAGAGTTCTGTTTCGTATCGGGTTGGACTATTAGGTATTTGGACTCTGAAGGCTTACGAAAGGTTGAGAAGGCTGTTTCGTATTAGCTTTTCGTGAGATACATTGAGGGCTCGACTGGAAATGAGCCAGCAGAATAATTATAGTTTCCATGAAATGTAAAGTATATGTGTATATCGTTAGTTTCTATGCATTAAATTGTAAGACGCGCGTATGTGTTCAGAAGTATTTATGATAGTCGTTAAGAAATAAGCTAGGTTAGACATAAGTAATGCAAACGTAGTAACTTCGTAAAACTAGGCACACCAAAGGGAACCCCCGTAATAGCCACTGTGCATTACGAAGCATTCTATTCTATTGTTTAAGGATTAACGATTACTTACCCTTGCGTCATACACGAGTAGACTAGGTATACTAGAATTATCTAGCATTACCCTTTTATTGTATTTTATGCTGAGTAACGATTAATCCGTGTCGGCAAGAATTCTAATGCATCCTAAATCAGTATTTCTACACTATTTAAGTGCACCCTCGTAGAGAACTAGGACTGGAGAATTAGAGAGAATTAGAGTTAGAACTACGTGAATCATGAGTTAGAGTTAGAAGGTTCAATGGCATGGACGCGAATCACCTATCCGAGCCAGTTGTACAGTTAAGTTGGAATGAAGATAAAAGTTAATAGCTATTAAAATGTGTGGTTTCTACTACGACTCTAAGGGCCGCTCTTGCACCAAGTAATCCTGACCAAGTATAAAATAATCCTGACCAAGTATAAAGTAATCCTGACCAAGTATAAAGTAATCCTGACCAAGTATGAAGTAATCCTGACCAAGTATAAAGTAATCCTGACCAAGTATGAAGTAATCCTGACCAAGTATAAAGTAATCCTGACCAAGTATGAAGTAATCCTGACCAAATATAAGTCGGCGACCGAAGAAGCGCATAAAGAGTTCCACCATGATGATTATGATGAAGAAAGAATTCCATTTCACAAACATGCATTTTTTTTAATTTCACAGAGTAGGACTGATTCTATTAGCAGGGCTGAATATTTGACATATTCAGGGGCATCGAAACCGGGGGGTCGGGGGCACAGCCCCCTCCTTTTTCACAAAATAGCATATCTCATCAGTTTTACCTGAGCTTATCCCGCCATTAGTGACCACCCACCACTTCGTTAGTTGTTTCGACGCCCCTTATACTTCTTGTGTAATCGCAAAACAGGGCTGTAGACAGGACTGGTTATCAAGTTGTTCTTTCAACTTTCGGCAATGTTTTCTATAGCAAACAATAGTGTTAGCAAACTTCTTATGAAAACGACAATTAAGCCCCCCCCTCCAAGCCCAGCTCTAGATCTGCGCCTGATTACCATTATGCTTGTAGGCTTTCCCACCAGGGAATTATCCTAGAAGTATCCATCTTTGCCCTCGTTCTTCCTCATTGGAATATGTTTTTTCTCTGCGCTTTACGATGTTTCTTTGCAGCATAATATGTAACAATCGTATTGGTGAAGTACAAATTGATGTAAAAGAACGCTGAATTGCAGCTAGAGTGGGGCAGAGACGCGCATTCTCCATAATTAACTGAGAAACCTAGGCATAGTTCGTTGATTGCAATCCGCCATATTGATGAGCATCTCCCATCCCGCTGAGATCATCTCGCTGCCCTTGTGCGAAGCTCTTAACGTGATTGCTTGCATAAAAACGTCTAGCCAGTGGTGCCATCCTAAGGCTCTGTCTATATGGAGAAAATACATTAATAACAAAAATGCCCATTTATAGTATCCTCATACTGAAGATGCCTCAAGCATGAGTTTAAACATATAAGTCGAATCACACCGTGTAAGTCGTATTGTTTAAGTCAGTTGGAATAGTTATTTAACGGAATAGTTACTTAATGGAATAGTCTTCATGGAAAATGGACGAGGTGGCATAGTAATTAGAGCAAAATATCCAAGAGCTTTGGATATGACAACATATCCTATCTCTTTTTAAAACTTGCTCTTCCTTACAGTGAGAACTCTCTGGCAATCATGTTTAATACATCTATTGAAAAGAACATTTTTCCGGATGCATTGAAATTAGCCAGAGCTACTTCAATATTTAAGGAAAGGGACAGGGATGATAAATCGAACTATCGCCCCGTTTCGGTCTTACCAGCTATCTCAAGGGTCTTTGAAAAACTGATTACTGATCAACTGTGCCAGTTCATGATTTTCAACTGATCAATCAGGCTTTCTACGCCTATATTCCAATGTAACGTGCCTATTAAAAAGCACCGATGACTGGTACAGAGGATTGGATCTAGGAAAGCTAGTGGGTTTGGTATTCATTGATCTCAAAAAACCTTTGACACAGTTGACCACAGCATTCTCTACCAAAAGCTACAACATTATGGTCTTCGTCTGCGTGAGCTTTCCTGGCTTAGATCATACCTGTCCTACCGGAAACAATTTTGTAGGGTAAGAGGTACTGATTCAAAGGTTAATGATATAACTATAGGAGTGCCACAGGGATCATGTCTTGGACCCCTGCTATTCCTCATATATATCATGACTTACCATTAACTATAAAAAATTCGAATACTTCCATGTATTCTGATGACACTAGTATTTGCTACCACTCCCATGAAGTCACTCAGTTGAATGAGGCTATCAACAACCTCTACAAGCTAGAAAATTGGCTAGAGGGAAACAGGCTTTCTTTGAATGTGGTTAAAACTCGTGCAATGTTAATTTCCACTAAGGAAAAGTACAAGGACTTGCAGAATCAAGGCCATGATATTTGTGTGAAAATACTTGATACTGTTATGAAAACAAGGTATCTTGCTGTTAACATTGATAGCTCTCTCGATTGGAAGGTTTACATAAAGGCAATATTACCAAAAGTTTCTAGAGCGATTAGCTTTCTTCCTCAAGATTCATTGAAAACACTCTACACAGGTATTGTTGAACCGCATTTTCGTTACTGCTGTTCCGTATGGGACAGTTTCGGGAAAACAGAAATGAAACAATTGCAAAAGCTGCATCACCGAGCCGCAAGAATTGTCACGAACCGCAACTATGATGCTGGAAGTAAGTTTTTGTTGCATAAACTTAAATGGAAAAGAATTCAAGAACTTATTGCTGGTGAAACGAAAATGATGATTTTTAAATCTATCAATAAATTTGGACCAAAATACATGTATAAAATGTTCACAAGAAGTTCACATTTCACTGAGCGCATTCTTCGAAGCACTAGCACTGATTTAAGGCTTTCTTTGAGAAAATCAACTGTGGGGCAGAAAAGCTTCTCATACAGGGGTGCCAAGGTGTGGAGTAGCCTATCAACTGAGTGCAAAGAAGCAAGATCATTACTTGTCTGTAAATCCTTTTTAAAGTAGATTTAAATGTTTAGTTTTTGCTTTCATTTTGCATACATAGGGTTGACTTTTACAGGACTATTTAGTTACTTGTTTCTACTTTGTACTGTAATTATTATAAGCATTTTATTGTATTATATTGTAATTTTATACTCTTTTCAAGGAGGGCCCCTCGAAAACCAGCTTTGCTGAAGGGTAATCCTCTTAAAATATGTAAAAATGACATTAAAAAATAAAAATGAAATGGAAAGTGCATGTCTCCCGTGCGGAAGGTGTACGTTTCGAGCCCCACTCGATGCCCTGACTGAATGCTCGCTTACTGTTCACCCAGCAGCCAATGGGTACATGGTGGCAGCACTGGGGAGATAAAGGCAGCGAGGAAAGGAACTGTCCGCCTTATCTCACATGCCGATGGCTCAGGATAAGTGTCCTCTCTAACAGGTACTCCCCTACCAGTGGCGGCTCGTGCTAATGGGCACTATGGGCAATGCCCCCCACCGAAAAATAAATGAAAAGAAAAAACTGTGCAATTAAGCTATAACAGAGAGAAAAATATAAAATGTTATATCCTAGCATGTTTCACCAGGCATTCAGGGGCACGAGATACGATTACTTCTCATTGTGTTGACTTGAGCCTCGTGCGTAAGCATTTTAAAAAATGATGTCGTTTTCTGGGCAAACTAGATTCTGCCCTTGGAATTGGCTACCTGACATGCGCAATAGCAAGGATCAAAAACCCAATGCCGAAGAATGAAGTAGCCGATTGGCTGAAATTGGCGAAATTTGGGCAAGACACATTTTGCCCTCTCTGGTACAACAACAACAACGACCACAACAGCTCTAAAATGTAAACATACAAGGGACGTTCTCTCCGAGCATGCTAGTACAAAAGATCTCGATTAAACTACTCGCAATCTTCAGTAATACTTGCTGATCACTGAATTCACTGGTCAATGCTGCAATCTGAGTTGTTGAAGGTAGTTAAAGTTCTTCGCCTGTGTCATTAAATGGAGTATTGGAGGAGAAGCATCTAGGCCCTAATAGCCCGCGTCTTGCAACAGGATCTTGTATTAAGACAGTTTCCATAAGCAATCAATGGCGATTGACTGCATCAAGTTCTATGGTGCTTTTTAGATGGCAGTACTCATCAATTCACAGCGAAGTTTGTAATTTAGGTGCATCGCTTGATTTTATAACTCAAATGTTGTTTGGGACTAATTGCAATTGAAACATTTCATTTGTCACATCATTTTCAGAATATTTTAGTGTTCAGGAATATTTTGTCTGGAAGATTTTTTAATTGTTTCAGTTAATTTGTAGCATGCCACCAGATGGTGCAACATATATGCCCATCAAATTGTTTAGCCATTTGAATAGCATTCTTAATTTATATTTGAAACCTTTGAGAAGAAACATCTGTGATATTTCTCAGGGCTGAATTCAATGGATATCTTAGTTCAACCAACGTTTGAGAATGATTCTTTTCTAGTTTTTAGGTGTAGAAAGTACTGTGAATAATTTCTTTTCCTTAATGCTGTCTACATTCAAATTCCTCTATGGCATAAAGCAGTTCCATTACCCCCAACTTGTAAAATTCAGTCTAACTTGTAATTTCTCTGAGACTGGACTGTTTCTAAGGGTCATCATCACAATTCCATTTAAACCTTTTGAATGAACAGGATTGCTTTAGTCCTTTGAGAGTAAAAAGTTACACTGGAACATCCAATGTCTGAAAACATATTGAACATTTTAGCCAAAATTGCCTTAGATCAGGCCTGAACCAAACTTTAATTGATGTTTTTCACAACTTAGAAGTATCAGAGATAAGTCCCTCATTTCTTGAATCAAAGACCTCTAAAACTGAAAGAAAATCAAAGCATTGGTAGAAAAAACTTTGATACTTCCTATATCTGCTTGCATTAACAGTATTCTCTTGAAAGTATTATCATGAAAGATGCTTAGGTTTTAATTTTTTTATTTATCACAACCCTCAGAATGAATGCTTAAGGAGACAAGATGATTGCAATATTCCTCCTTCCCCTACCCTATTTATCCACTATAGGTCAGAAAAAGTCATGACAGTATTTAGGGTCTGCTCACCAAAATATTTGGACCATGCCCAACTTTTGGACACTTCCCCCACCCCCAAGAGAAAATGTCACCAGCCACTACTGCTAAAGAGAGTTGTCTGAGGATAGACTCAATGCTTTGGCTCTCAATTGACTTCAATCAAAATGTGATTAATATGTTTGCCCAGCTCAAGAATATAAGAGCTAAATGTCTTTTTAAGTAGCTCAAGAGCCTCTATGCATTTTAAAAATTGCAAACCA
>WIPJ01000487.1:148732-171698 GCA_018155075.1 Cassiopea andromeda
TCCTTGTAGTATTGTAAAGTAGTTTGTCAATTTGTAACTTGTTTAATGTAATTTCTTATATCCATAGAAAAAAAAAAAAGAGGCCCCAAGGAGCCTGTTGATATTAGATTTGAATGAAGACAAGTTGTAGGAAGTTGTGAAAGGGGAGGTATATGACATTATATTGGTTGCAAGCTCTTTGAACGAACAATAGCATGTGAGATATAATTTGGAGAGTAGGAATGCGTAGTGAAACTTGGAAATGGGGTGATTCTGTAGCAGGTGTTTGTGGCATGTATGCTGGAAACAATGGACATAGGTTGAGGACATGGCCCATGAGGGGTAACTTAGTGGAGAAGAGATTTAATTCAAGATTATTGGCATTGTTCTCAATGATGCCACCTGATTTCCATGCTCATTAGTACTCTTTTGACAATAGCTGCTGATTTAATAGAAAAATTGAGCTAAGATTTTCAATTTGAATGTTTCTTAGGGGAGAAATTAAAAAATGATATTCTAAGTGGAAAATGCTCAACTCTTAAATTTTTCATTACCCACA
Source organism: Cassiopea andromeda (assembly GCA_018155075.1). NCBI lineage: Eukaryota > Metazoa > Cnidaria > Scyphozoa > Rhizostomeae > Cassiopeidae > Cassiopea > Cassiopea andromeda. Next base: position 149,271 of record WIPJ01000487.1, read on the forward strand.
AAGAAGCAAAGGTCAATAATTTTTTATCTATTGAATACAATATCTCAATCTTTTTTCAGTTTAAAGCATATATATATATATATATATATATATATATATATATATATATATATATATATATATATATATATATATATATATATATATATATATATATAGGCTTATTCAAATTCCAATGACAGAGGTAGTTATTTTTGTATTGCTGTAACAATTTATCATCAAAATTTGTCTATAGCTTTTCAAGAAACTTCTTTTTACAGTGGGTATGTTTTCAGTAAAGCTTGAAGATTACTCTCCTAGCACAAGTTTACCACTAATTGTTATGTTGTGGAGATCAAAGTAGAATCTGAGATGGTAGACCATAGCTAAAAATAGAGTGAAGAAGCAAGAAAACATTAAAAGTAATTGATACAAGTGTTTGCTTCAAAAAGTTATGTTCAAAAACATGAGGAAACCTTTGTCTTTTTTTCAACTTTAGTATTATCATTGGATTTGTCAAAAATTACAACACTAGTGCATTTTTAATACCTTTTGTGTCTGGATATGGCTCAAGAATTTTCCTTTAAGGGGAAGGGCAGACCAAAATTTGCTGAATAACTTTTTCAAGTAGTTCCACTGAGTTTGTAGTCATATTTAGTTTATATGAAGTAGGTTTAGGATGAAGCATGGTTTTGTCATTGAACTTCATCCTCAAATGGAAAAAGTTACTCCTCCAACCTGTTCTTTTGCACCAAGTTGGAATATGTAAAACTCTGATCTTTACTGCAAAGATCTTATCTCAAGCAAGTTCAATGTGAAGATATGAAACCAAGGCAAAAGAGGTTTGACTGTGTAATATACTAAGCTATACTTTGATTTTCAAGGAAAGCTTTGTCTGCTGGCTCCCCTGGCCACTAACCTTAACCCCCCTTGCTACTAGCCTTTTGCTGCAAGATGCCTGTATATCATTAATCTGTGAGGGAGCTGTTAATTAACATCTGTATACATACTTCTAAAAAGGAATGGTAGCACACTAAAGTATTTGCTAAATGCAGGTGATGTGTGCAGTTTCATTCAACTAGTGAATAACCTAGTTTTATTTCTCCCTTGAAGCATAATCAACTATAATTTTGTTCTCTAGCAACTTTGGCCATAATACAGGCCACATGAAACACACAACATCCCATACCTGGGACAACTCTAATCTGAATCATGTACACTTTTTCTGCCAGGTTGATACCTACACTTTCAAATCTACCCAGTACATTCACAAATTGCAATTGATGGGCGTGTCACACTCCTAGCCCCATCATACCGCCTTTGACCTTTATCAAACAGTTGTACTCTGTTTGTATCAAGATGTTTAACCATCAGTTTCTCAATAATAGCCTCGGTTGACATTGATGATGAATGGGTCTTAATTTACAATAATTGTAGTCAAGATAATTGCCTATAACAGTTTCAGAAACATTCTTTTTCATCAATTTGTGTTGTTTGTCTCTGTTAAGGCATGATTGCTTATATCTTACATTTATGTTCATTTTTTGCTTATATTTTAGTTTGACAGCTTTTCAGAAATCTCCAGGACGCTCTCCGGGTACTATTCATTTAAGATTTAATTTTTAAATGTTTCATTATTTTTGCACTCTGAAATATTGTAGAGAATGCAAATGAAAATCATTTAGCCTGGCTTGTTTGAGCAAAAACTTTGCATTGCTCTTACTTTTGTTTAGCAGCTCATGACGATGATCATATCCACAATTCTGAAGCGCTCAATCGCTATTTAAAGAATGAAGAAGAAAGAGATTCAAATGCTAGAGGTTCTTTTTCTTCCCATTAGAAATTTTTATACAATAAATTCTTATCACCATGCTTATAAAATGAATGTTTCCTACAGTAATTTTGTATAGACCGATGTGGTTATTGTATATTATGTACTCTATAGGATTTTGAAGCATAGCAGTTGCTTCGGTGTAGGAACTAAGATAGCACCAATTTGATTTGATTTGATTTGATTTGATTTGATTTTTAATTATTTGTACAGGGTAATACATTCAATAATGAAAAGAAAAAACTGATTTACAATGTGCCCTGTCTAAAATTCCAGCAAATCTACATACAGTTCAATACTAAGATAAACGAAAATTATGTTCTGATTAGAAAATAAAATAAAAAGTTTGATGATGTACAGGAACTCTCACACCCATTGATTTTTCAAGGATTGCTTCAGCAAATTTGGAAAGTAGCCAGTGAAGAGGCATTGTTTATTTCAGTGTTTAGTTTATTCCACACCTTCACGCCTCGATATGAGAAGCTGCGTTGCCCGTAAGAGGTTGCAAAGCGAGGTATTCTAAGATCTGTGTCGGTATTACGGAGAGACCGTGAACCATTTTCTCACAATATTGTAAACTTTAGCTGCATATAATCAGGAGCTATTCCATGGAGAGATTTATAAACTGTAGTTGCAGTTTCAAGTGCAATCATTTCTTTTATAGTTAACCACTCTAGCCTTTGAATCAAAGGTAGAGATGATGCATCGTAAGAGCTGTTTGTAACTATTCGTGCGGCACGGTTTTGCAGCTTTTGCAGCTTATCAATCTGAAGCCTTGTTTATTATTTGAAAAGTTCTGGATGAAGTATCACCTACAGTGAACTTGAAAACAGTGGTGTGGCAATTATTTGAGATTGTGTGTATCAAAATGGGATATTTTATTAAGGTCTGCATTATTTTGTGATAGCAGTGGGGAATGTTTTATAAAGCAAGGTATCACTTCTGCCTTATCTGCACAGTGGAACACTTAAGAGTTGCGAGAAGGCATGTTGTTTGTTGTTTTGAGCTTTAGTATGAAATTTACCAAAAATTCACATGTATGTGCTGCCATGAATACAAATGAAACCTTTGCTTTATCTAGCCATCGTGCATTTAGTTTGCTGCAAATAGAGACCCTTGCTGTAAAGCATTCAAATTTGAAAAGAACATTGTTGGCTATTTTGGTTTAGTCAGGTTCTGCAACATTTCATCATTGTCATCAAGGACTGACCCTGGGGCCAGTTTATTGCCTGTCAGTTGTTTAAAAGAGGTGATTGAGTTCAATCCATTCTGTCACCTCAATAGTTACTAGGCAGAGCTGTAGCGTGAGCCATTAAGCCTACTTTTCATTGAAGGGGCCTGGTTGGACAGTTTGCCACAGGCCATCAACATCTGCCCTGATTCTGAATCTTTGCGACATGAATCACTATCAACTTAAGGAAAGTTGTCTCTCTCATCATCACCATCATCATCATAATCATCATCATCATCATCATCATCATCGTCATCATCATCATCATCATCATCATCATCATCATCATCATCATCATCATCATCATCATCATCATCATCATCATCATCACCATCATGATTTGTTTAAATTCTGCCTCTAAGTGCGTACGACCACACCACAATACTTTTGTAAAACAAAGAAAAGAAAACTGTTGAACTGATCTCATGATGCTGTTGAAAAGGCCATGTGACTAGTAGGCAAGGTTAAATACAAAGTGTACACGAGTTGTTCATTCATAAACCTACCCAGAAATATCAACCTTAAAGTCGCTCTGGCTGTTAATTTTGTGACATTTTTCATCCTCTATTTACAAAGAGAATTATTGTGTTTGTCCCCACTGAGTTCTGTCCTCTTGTTTTGATAAAATAGGTCTTTTATACTATCATCATATTGGTCTTCTTAATTCCCCTCTCTTCATTGCAGATGCAGCTAATATAAATGCATGGATTTGCTGTTTTTCATTTACATTCTGTAACTTTGAGAGTGTATGAGATTAATAGACATCTTATTGTAGGTGCAATCATATTGTCTTTAGAATTTACCTCATTTCAACAGAATCATTATAAGTGATTTTCTATTTAGTTGCATTGGACGCTAGCCATACCGCTGCTGGAAATTCTTTTTGGACTTTTGGTCACAGTGCACTAGACTTTCTACCAACCTTTGGAATGTATCAGCTTGCAACACGGTCAGCTTCTACAGTTAGAATATATATCATTTTTGTTTTCTGTTCTGTTGTCTGCGGGCTGTGATTCTGTTATGGAATTGAAATCTTGATTTTGAAAGACCTCATTAAGCCACTACTATTTACTTCATTCTTCTTTTATTACTTGTATAATTTCACTACTTTTTTATTGCTTACTTTCTGGTTTATCTGATTTTATTGTTCTTCTAGATCTCCACAGTCGCAAAATCATGTGATGGATGATTTAACCAGTTCATTTGACTACGATAAGGTTTGATTTGTTCATTAGTGTTATAGCGTTTGATCAACATATAAAACTTTCTAGTTTTCTCAAGTGGTATATTTCATCATGGTATTAATCAGTTTCCTTGTGACAAGTCTTGCACTTTTTCAGATCATGTATACATACATGCAAAATATATATGTATATTTCACACAAGTGCAGAAAAGTTATTAATTTACAAACATAGAAATTCATTATGACATAGCTATTCTCTTTTGCTAAAAATTTAAATATTTTGTTCAGTAACCAGGCTGACTCAGAATAACTTCTACGGGTCATAGAATTCAGTTATAAAGTTTGTTAATTTGCCAATGTGAAATCTGTTACCATTCTTCAAGTACTCTTGCTATTTCTTCCTCTTTAATTCTTGGATAGTTGAGCTGTGGGTTTTAATTCAAAAATAGTCATACATTTTCCATGATTTGAAAATTGGAGTTGGACTAGGCCTTGAACGATGTTTCAGACCATGTAGGACACAAAATGTCCCTGTTTCTAAGCTGCATGGTATGATTTGCGGTCTTAATGAAGATGTAATGGAGTTTAAGAGCATCTCAAAATCGATTTTGTGCTTTGACTCGATTTATTTTGAAGAATTTTACGCTAACAAGGGGCACTGATATTTCAAGTGCATAGGAAAAGCCAGCCTTTCCTGTCACTGGCAATGCGCTCTCAAAACATTACCAAAATAAAATTCACAATTTTTGATCAATGTTAGTTTATTGGTAATTTCTAAATACATTATAAGCAGCTTACTTGGGAAAGCCAATTTTGCTTGCAATTTCTCCGAGTTAATAGCCTATTTCTTACAATTTTTGATAGCCACCTTGTCTTTCTAGCGAAATTTCCTTGCCTCTTACCATGTTAAAGTTTTTGTAACATGGTAAGGGAGTTTTATCATTAACTCCCTTTCTCTTTGTATTTTTTGCATGAAATGCTACAAATGTTTCTAGATACAATACGCAGCATAACGAAAAATTTATCAGTTTACATATGAAAGATATGACGCGTACAAACAGGGTTTACTTATGCGCTTCGCGCTAAAACCATTTCGAGATTGGGCCTATTGGTTGATTCATTTCCACACTTTTTGTAGGGTAGTGTATATATATATATATATATATATATATATATATATATATATATATATATATATATATATTCAAACAATGAAATGACTTAGTTGATTAATGTAGAACATAGTTTGCTTGCATAGGAGTCTATTAATTTTAGATTTTGAACTTACTGAATGTTGGAAAAGCAGATATTGAGAGATGGACAGAAAACCTCCGTAAGGTAGAAGGCATAAAACTTTTCTGTTGTATTCAATGTGGCTACTTTGTTGCTTTCAAGTATTTTACCTACTCTCGGGTGCTTAATACACATCCGGGGACGCTTGTTAACTCTTCAGATTTTTTCCCACCCCGACGGACCTTAGTTTATTAATTTTAGCAAGTTGAATTATCAAAGGCCCATGTCAATTATGTCAGGACGTAGATATCATGCCATTGCATTCCTATATTCAGTGTTCCAATTTGTTATATTATTAGACTATCAACTAACTTTTGTCCTATTTTGCCCTTACGGACCGATAGAACAAAGCGTTTTATTACTTTATGCATAACAAACCTACTATCTGGAAAATCCCCTCCCCGGCTAATAAGGCCCCCGTTGATTAGTTTTGAAAAGATTTGCAACCCCCCGGCTATTAAGAGTATGATGTTTAAAGTCCATCATCTGTTATTCTAGTGAAATACAGAAGATATTAATCTTCGTAATGCCATGTGTTACTTTTCAGTGGATAGCAGAAACTATTGTTGAGAAACTGGTTGCTGAGATAGGCACTGTCAATAACGTTTTAGTTCAAAATGGCTGCTCAGAATATACTATTGGATGTATGTGTTCTCAATCACATTTATTTTCTTGACTTCAATATTGTCTATTTCTCCTTGATCTCATGGTTTCCATTGACAGTATTTTCATTTTGTTACACTGATTTCTTTGCCAGACATTCCTTTCAAGCAGCTTATTTATTTCTTTCTTGTCTTTGAACAGCTGTAAGCTTAAGTGTTTTGAGACATGTTGCCATCACAAAGTCACAGCTTGTTCCTACTCTTCATTCTGTTATTCCATATTTGGATGTATGTTCTAACCAAGAATACTTAGTTAAAAGGCTAGAAGGTTAGTTTCATGGTATATATACATATTTTGTTCTTGTATGTACCTCTTTTTTAAAGGAATATGTGTTATTTCACAGATATAAGCCATGTACTGTGTTTGCCTTTTATAAGAAGTGCCGGTTGTTCAAAGGATAGAGGAGAGGGGAAAGTTCCCCTCAGGTACCATCGAGTCAACAATTTTTCACTTACTGAGGCAAATTTGGTTTGACGAGAAGCTTAGCAAAGCTTAACCTCAAATCACCTTCCCCCAGTCTTTTTGTATTAGCTCGTTTCAAAAGCATTGAGCATTCGATTTTCCACGCTTAAATGTGAAACGAGACCATAAGCCATATTGCTGAAGATTGTCATAACAAACAAAACTATCTCTATTTCTAAAATACTCAGCAAATTCAGTGCCGGTGTCTCTTGATTTTTCTTCATAAATTGTCCCAACCCAGTGCCAAAAGATAGATCGATCGTATTTGAGACTGTCAATTGCCTTGGTTCAGCATGCAATGCAATGGTATCACCACATTTACCGCTTTTGAAAAAAGATTCACCATAGGGAACATTGTATGTCTAAAATACCTTTGCCAACCTTATATTCAAAAGTGCAGGAAATAGTGAGACAAATAGCAAAGGAAAATTTTGTTGTAAATATCAAAACCTGTCCCTTTTATTCAATATTTTCAAGCTTAATGTTACATACAATTAGCTTCTTTATTATTCTTGAGTTTGTTTAATTTTTTTACTGAAACATTCATGCTTTACAAGTACGGGAAAAGGGGCACATCGGATAGTCGGTAGAAGACGGAAGTATGTGTTTTCTTAGAATTTTGCTATGGAATTAAGAATGCATTTTTTACACATAAACGTACATTAATAGAATTTGTGGCTTTCATCTTGAAAATCTACAGCTGCTGTTTGATTCCGTGGGAGAGCATTTTCCTTAAAAGTTTTTCTGGCAAGCTGTGTTGTTGGTTAATTACTTTTAGCTGCCTTGTTTTTTTCAAGCATTTACTAACATTTTTAGTCCCATTAAGATTTAGCTACAGGTGGATGTTTGCGCTTGTACAAATGGGACTCTGGTGGAACATATAAGGGAAAGAGATGGGACCAAGAATTGCCAACAGATGCACATGTGAGTATTTTTCCATTGCCTCCTGCGAAATCCAGACCATTAAAGCACGGACCAGGCGACTGAGATTTTTTATGGTGTTAAGACATAGGAATAATGGTTGTCTAAAAATTAGTTTTTAGTTGATAGGTTCATGATTTTGTTCCGTTTCTTTGATATGAAACAGGACATTTCAGTTCAATCTTATTCATGTTACCCAGAATATATATCCAAGGTTTATTAATCTGCGCGTGCGGTGAGCGCCGCTCACAGGCACAAAATCACGCACGTCAAATTTCTGCAGGCCTTTTTCATTCAAATCTATACATGACCATCCATTAAAACCTATTTTTTCTGCAGGCGCATTTTTCTCAGATCTGCGCTCGCAATCACAGAATGCTTTTGATGAGGCCTGTATGTCTCTTAGAAGTTCATTGTTGAGCAATTTTCATAAAGACCCCCAAATGGCTCTTGCTTGACTGTCTCTTTCTTGCTGCAGATCATATCTCATCTTTTTTGTACATACATGGACATACATCTGCCATCTAATCCAAGGTATCAGCATGGTTTCTCTGAACTTCATTTCCTAAAGCCTCCAAACAAACCGAGTAAGTTTTTTTCGTTCCTTGGTCGCATTTAGTTTTAGGTTAAAACAAGCACACGCCGCGATTGGCAGCTTGTTTTGAAGAAATCACAATCAGTCATTTTGATACATTTATCTGGATGTTTGTTTTACTTTTTGGAATAAAAATGGGACAGTTCTCCAGATTGCATTTGACTATTGTTGTGTTTATTTAAATAGCTGTTGACTTTTATGATTGACTTCTTATTCTAGGTGATCGCAAGTGTGACATTTGCATTTTGCAGACTAGGAGCCAGCCACCTCACTTTAAAGTTATTGATTCCAATGACGTACATGATACTCCTCCTGTAATTCATTTGAAATTTTCTTCCATTGTTCCTATTTTGATCGATGTTTCTATGATCATACTCATTATTTGCTAGGTGGCACGGACAGAAAACTTGGCTTGTGATCCAAATAAAATCTTAGCTTTTTACTTTCCACTTTGTACCTACTTATTTAAGTTTTGTCACTTTATCAATTTTTGTATCATTAGTCCAGTTGAATAGTTTGTGTACTGATAGATGTTTGAATTAGCCACATTGTACGTAATTTCATTGTTTCTAATTCTTCTTGTATAAATTGCAGGGACGGCACAATCTGTTTGTAACAATTTCCATATTCCTATTCTTAATCAAAACAAAGAAGCATGGAATGTTGGAGTAAGTATTGATAGTTAGTTTTCAGGTTAGATGTTCCGAAAAATCACGTTGATATCAGTTTATTTTTAATTCATGCTCACGTAATTTTATATAGCATGTTGAATATCTTCTTGTTGGTGACGTAAATGGTACTTCATCAATTCATTTTTAGACGAGTGAATCTGGGTGCATCTGGTTTGAATATTCTTTGGATTTTGAACAAGCGTTAACACAGAATATTAAAAGTGATATTAAACGACTATAAAAGATGTGGAAATTGGCGCTTAAGTTATTTGACATTGCTCATTTTGATGTCTACGTTATTGATGCATACCATGTATTTCATCCTGCGTACTTTTTGAGTTATCAAATTGAGTTATAAGTAGCATTGTGGATGACCTTATTAATGATTCACTCCTTATGAAATCTCTCAAAGTATGAGTTCGTACATTTTGCAATAAGTACATTGCATTAGCTCTGGATCTGTACATGTTCTTTTTTAAGTTGCCTCATCCATTAATTAAGAGCTACGACATATTCATTTTACCAGGAGATGACATGCATTTACCAGTAAATTATTTAGATAACATGCATTACCTATATTTCAAGTCCGTATTGATGTTTTAACAGCAGCAAAGCTTTAAGGAATAATGTTTCTTTATTGGCTACTTTGCTTGAAGGAAATATGTGAGAAATCTTAAAGACCTACCTAGCAAGTCCATATCTTGGAAAATCTCAAATTGAAACCCAATATCCTTGATTAGGAATCTGCATCATTTTAATTTTTTCCGATTCCTGAAAAGAATTTACTTTTTTCTTTGATATTTGCTTTATTGCTATAGTTCTTTGTATCACTTTTATTTTTATATGTTATATCATATATAAAGGAAGGTTGTTGTCTTCAGCATATAGATGATGTCTACTGCTAAATTTATTTTACCTCCTAGCTTTTTGTCCTCATTATCCTTCATGTCATCTTTGTTGTTTTTGTCGCATCTTTTGTCGTCGTCTCATCTTCAACATCGCCTATTTATGGTTTCTACCTGAAAGTGATTTACTATGAAAAGGATCTGTTATTCAAAACTAAGATTTGTGAGTTATAATGTAATTCATCAAATACTGTAATTTTTTTGGCACAATCTAAGTTCTTCAGTTTATTTACATGAATACGAAAACTAAAATAGTTGAAGTTGATTTGTTGACTTAGCTTTTCACGCATATAAGACATAACTGGTGTATTGCCCAAATGGAGTATACAGTATAACTCTCTCATCTATATTATTGAGGAAATAAATTTTGTCTGTGGATGAGTAAGAACGGAAGAATCACACCATGGAACTGAGTTATACATTGCGGGCCATACAATTCATGCATTACGTAAATCTTGACCCCTCTCTATCCCATTCTAGCGCATTTGCTCAAAACAACAAAAGTATTTGCTTCTACCAATTCGTATCCCATTCTAGCGCAGTTGCTCAGAACAACAAAAGCATTTGCTTCTACCAATTCGTATCCCATTCTAGCGCAGTTGCTCAGAACAACAAAAGCATTTGCTTCTACCAATTCGTATCCCATTCTAGCGCAGTTGCTCAAAACAACAAAAGCATTTGCTTCTACCAATTCGTTTCATCACAGAATGTGGCGACTAGAGTAGTACAGTTGGACCTCGATATGTCGAACTGCCAGTGGAAACAAGAATTTGTTCGACCCATCGAGGTTTCCTCTTATCGAGGTTTGCATCTCAAACTGGAATTTAGACGACTATTGTCTATGTGGGCCGTAGCAGCACAAAATGCCCCCATTGGTCATTTCAAAAAGGGTAGGAATGGAAATCGTGAAACAACTAAATTTCATTTCCTGAATTTAGATGCCTCAAGAAGCAAATGTTAATTTAAAAGTGAAAAAGCAAGAAGTAAATTTGAACGACGAGGATAGAATGCAAGTCCCTTACCAGTTGAACAATCGTCACAAAATCCGTACGACCTTCGATATTTTGAAGATCGTAAGGACTTTGTGACGATTTTAATAAAACAACGGAACATTAAGTATGTACCTGTTAAGATAAACAGATGTTGGTTAAGAGTGCCGAAAGGATTTTTTGATCGCATTTTCTTTTAATTTACCGATTTTGTTCGACTTAGACGGAATTATTCCTTGAAAGGAGTTAGTGAAATGTGACGTCACGAAAATAATATTTTTAGAACATCTTAATTTTGGCTCTGGAGTCTGAAAAAGTACTATAAAATAGCGATGCTATGGAAATTCCACCTTGATATAACAATTGATGGCCAAGATATATGGAATTGAATGCTGACTTAGTGCCTATCCAACCACTGAATTTGAGCCTGGTTCTAAAAGTTATCAACCTGGTCGAAAATATAGTGGTTTGTATTGTAAAGCTTCTGGGCATATTTCGTCCAACTCTGACACCATTCACCTAAAAATGTCAACAAATGCCTATTTTACGGTGCTCTTTCACTCTATATGGTCAAAATATAAAAATTCTACAAATATTTGTGAAGTCATCATTTCGGTACTCCATTTGTTCTACCTATCGAGTTATTCGAATTATCCGGAGTTCGACGTATCCGGGGTATTTTCTACACTTAAAGCATACCAAAGCCAAAGGAAATGAGAAAATGTCCGAGATCAGAGGATTTCGACTTAACCAGTAGTCCACTTACCGAGGTTCATCTGTATTTTCAAATCACAGTCTTTGCAAAGAACATTTGCACAAAAACTATCAAAATTGTGCAAGTTTTGCAACCAGTATGTATAGAAAGATTCTTTAAACGTCATTCTTTTAGAAATAAATAGTTAGGAAATAGAAAAAAGCTGTTTTGGAAGAATTAGCAAAGCTTGAATGTTGAACTTTTTGGACTTTCAGAATTCCCTCCGCCCTGAAGAGATATCAGAAGTGATATTGGCTATTAAAACCATATTATGAACACCAAAGTGATCGATCATAGAAATATGTGATCGATATTAGGGAATATTTCTCTTTTGGTCGCTCTAAAGCCATTGCCATAAATGAATTCGAACATCAATACCATGGCAACAACTATGCAACAATTGTATTTTGTTGAATGTACAACACAACAACATATAACGGTTGCGTTTGCAGGATGTCGGAGACACCATAGTGCAACAGATTATTGAATTTGATAATTTCAGTTAAATACTTCTTTTTTTGGAGCGATTCTCATTTTTTTTGAGATGATTAATATATTACAACAATCATCCAACGGTTTCTTTCACTTTCTGCTGAATTTGGTTGCACTCACAATAGAAGGCAAGCCCGTCGTCACTTGTTGGTTGCAAACATTCCATAATTGGTCGTTTGGAGCTAGAAGATTGAAGCATTGAGCAAGAAACAGGAAACATCTTGAGGTAGGGAATGTTTCTCAATAGTATCGTTGTGTACAATCAAACGTTATCAAAATGTTCAAATCTATTGAGCATTTGAGTATGGACGGATTTACGGGGGGTGGAGTACGGGATGGAGTATAATATTATCGTACTTTTGGGTAAATTCTGCAACATTGTACCACTGGCTAATCCTGCACTTTTTCGTACCATGTAGTGAACTTAAATATATTCTTTGTTGTAAGGGGGGGGGGCACGTTCTTTGTTGTAGGATTGTTTGTGATAATCAAGGCTTTAGGTTTCTATAAGAAGCGAGTTTTTTAAGATAGGACGATAGTAAAAATGAAAAATTGGTGTGACTTCATGATTCAAGCATCTGAAAGGTGTGGTGCCTAACATCCTTCTCATAATCCTACACCCCCTTCCAAAAAATGATGTGAAACTTAACCTGTGTTCATAAGTGTAGTGATGGATCTTTTGTTTTAATGTTATTTTTAATGTAGCTGCTTTGCGATTGTTCACTAATTCCAAATTAAAACACTTAGGGAGGTTTCTATTGCTTTTACCTTCAGGGGCATTGAAACGACATTCAAAATGGAGGAGTCTAGTCACTCAGGCAAAAATAGTGAAATATGCTACTTTCTGAAAAATGTGGAGGAGCCAGTGCCTCTTGCCCCCAGTTTTGATGTCTCTGCCTTTCACCCAAAGCCAGTATGATGTCTATGATCATTCTTTACTGCATATTTAGAGAAACTATAATCTTTCATATAACTTACATTGCTTCTAAAGTATTTTGCATTGATAGGCAACAACAGTAATGTCTGCATTGAGGAAATTCCTTCCTGGAAAAAAGAAAAATAAGAAGTCAACAAGCTCATCAATCCAATCCTCTGTAAGTGAACAGAATATTGCTGGCATAGAACAGGCTACTGGACACAAAAATGTGAAGGAGAAGGATTTGCCAAAGTTGCATAAAGCAGCATGGCTTGGAGACATGGTTAAACTGAAGCAGCTGTTGAAAAAGAATGATGTCAATTCAATGGACCGACATCATAGGTTTGTAATTAACAAAACTACTCAAGAGGCTAAGGAAAGCAGTCTTGTAAATTTGCAAAGCTTATATTTGAGCAAATCCTATCACTTTGGCAAATGAGTTAGTTGCTAAATGTGATGGAAAGCCTAATAAGATTTATGTTTCTTTTCTTGAACTTATCTTTGCATACATGGTATTAACTCACTATCTTTTTTGTTTCACTTGTGGACAATCTGCTTTTATCTTTTTAACGGGTTCACAGAGACAGTGATGAAACATAAAGGGGTATGGGGGTGAGTCAGCCCCCAACCTTGAAAATTTACCATTTTGCATGGCAAAATTGGTAGTACAATGTACTTCTGCAGGGCAGCTTACTGAACCAAGTACCATTGGTTAACTACTGTTAAAAAAGGTCACAGGCAAAAAATTTTCACAGGGCAACCTCTGATGCCTCCCCAGAATTTATTTAAGTTACATCCCTGCACAGATGTATTCTTAGTTATAATCTCTTCTTATTCAAGGATTGTTGAATATGTTAGCTATCTTTTTGCATTGCAAAACTTTTCATTGAATGATCAAAGGGTTTCAGCTATTTTAATAATTGCAACTTTTAGAACACCACTCCACTATGCATGCATGAAAGGACATGATGGAATCACACAATGGCTTTGTGCAAATAGAGCAAATCTTGGGATATGTGATGAAGATGGGAAAGCAGCACTCATGAAGGCATGTTTATTATCTTTGTGCTTTTCTTTTATTAGGCAAGTGCATGATCAACTTGAGTTTCTATATTCTATGAATAAAAAATTACTTCTTGGTGGCTGACTGATCTAGATACAATAAGGTTTTGTAGGAGATTAACTAAAACAGTATATTTCTCCTCCAACATGATGAGAAATCAGATTAATTATCTGTGTTTGCTTTGTATTGGCCTTTGCTATCACATTTTCTCATAGAGTTTACTTTGGTTGATTGTATTATCAATCTCCATGAGGGCACTTTGATTTCAATTTGATATCACAGTATATTGCATTTGAATATGACATCTAGAGTGTTCTGTTTTATTGTCTATTCAGATTTCATATGGATTAACATGAAAACTAATTTTTGATTTCTATTTTGAGCCCCCCCCCACTATATTAAATTTCTAGCATGATTTGGAAGGGCTGAAATTATTTATCAAAAAAAGTACAACAGGCATTATAATGTCAAAAATTGTCTGTCTTTGCATTCTTTACATCAGCGACATTACTAATGGATCAACTTTGCTTAAGTAGTATAAATTGAGTAGTATAAATATCCAAATTGAGCTAGTTTCGCAAGTTCCAACATTTTATAAGATATTGAAGGTTATGGAAAAGAGCTAATATCATTTGTTCTTACTAGGCTGTAGAGGCTGCATCAGAAAGCTGTGTAGAAATATTATTGAATCATGGAGCTGAAGCAAATATTGTTGATGTGAATTTAACAACACCACTGCATATAGCAGCAACCCATGGAAGCATATCTCTTACAAAACTGCTACTAGAGCATGGTGCAAGAGTAAATGCATTAGATAATGTAAGTTCAGTACTAATGTCAATTGAGAAAATGTCTCTATATTGAAACTATATTGATTATTGATTTTCAATCTCAGCCTGCTTTGAGCAAGCAATCAGATTTTGTCTCCTTTGTATGGTTCACATAATGCTTTGGTTTAATGAGTATATCCATCAGAAGCACTTCAGTAGCACATGGTCTGTGATCCTTCTATTCCTCTAGATTTTCATCAATATTGTGGCTTTTCATTTAGCTTGATAATGATTTTCAAATAACATCATAAAAGTGCTCAACAGAGTTATTGATGCTAGCTTCTATTTTTAAGTGCTATAAACATCACCCTCTTATTAGACAAAGTTTCATGCCTAACATACTCATGCAATTTGATGGAAATAGAAGTAGAAGGGGAAGTCTAGCAGTTTGATAAGGGGCTGTTAATGGCAGCTGTAAAACACAAGTCAGCAGGTCATGTAAAATGCAGGTCATAGCAGAAGACAGGGGGCTACATAGATGTTTTTAGTCAATCAAAGCTATGGGGGAGTCCTGCATCCATACCCTGTATTCTTTGTTGCTCATTTCTTTATGGCTTGCATGTCAAAACTAATGAGTCAAGAGTGGGAATTGGACACAACTACTACAAAAATATCATCAAATAACTCAGATATGTATTTATATGCACTTTTCTGTATACATCTCACCATGCCTTCAAATTGTCAACTTCAATGAGAGTTATATATGGATGGTAAGCATGTTGCAAAATGTATTCAATTGCAAAGTGTACTGTGACATGAGGATATAATTTCAACACACTGAAATTTGTCCTAAAAAAATTTTTGCACAACACAGAATTCCCACCCAGTTGCAGAATCTAATGTTATTGGTTTTGTCATCTCAAAAAACTTTTAGATTACTGACAACTTCTAGCCTTGCTTCCTTGCACGGTTGACCTTCTCATCAAAATGTTAGTGACTGCCAGAGTGATCTGTATTTCACATGACCTATTGACCTGTATTTACAGTTGCCCAGGTATTGTCTTGATCTACACAATGGCATTGTAACAGCAGCATAGCCAAGGAGAGTTTAGGGTGCCACACCACCCTGCCAAAATTTAGCACATAGCAAATTGATGGCATTTTTCATGACTTTTTAGCCTCTTATGTTTCCAAGTTGGTCTTCTTTGCTGTAAATAAATCTTCTTTGTTGGCAAATTGGGGCTATGATCCTAGTGGCAGTCAGGGGTGATTCCAAGATATTTCCTACAGGGGGGCTGACTCTTCCAACAATGAGGGCTAAAATACAGTTAAAAGGGTACTATGAATGGAAAAAATCTCTGGAAAATTCATTTTCCACCTTCCAATGGGATGCTAGTTTCCTTCAATGGGGGCTATAGCAGATGCATCCCTCCACTTTTCACCAAGATCAATTTTCTAATACATCCAAATGCAATGATATAATGTTAGGGTAGGGGTGAGGGGCCTCTAGCAAGATGTAACTTTTTTACCCTTGCTCTTTATCATGATTTCATTACGGTTTTGTTGATGGCCATTGTGCTGATAAAGTAAAGTAGTCACTTCTTTGCAATGAAGTGGGTGTAGCAACCAAAGGACATTGTCATTATAGGCTGGCTCCATTGCTGTATGCAACCCCAATAACTCCCTTAGCTTTGCCCTGAAGTGTATGCTTGTAATATAGAGAAATTTTAACATAGCAATTCTTGTGAAGTATTAGTTGAGGACTTAGTTGATACATGCAACATCTCATTTTATTTCATTTTGTTTTGATAGGAAAGGATCACTCCACTTTATTTGGCAGCATCATTTAACTTTCCAGATTTACTAGAGTTCCTACTAAAGGAATATGCCTTAGTTAATGAGCCAGATTTTTTTGGAAGGTAGGGTAGACTATTTGGATGCTTTGTTTTAAATTTTGGTATGCACTGGGGAAAGCAGACCTCTCAGTTTAAGGTTCACAGTTACAAGTGTGCCTTAAAAATTTCTCAAAAATTTACTTGAAACTATAAATTGGGCATTCTAGTTTCACAATCATGCATTGAAAGCAATTTCTCATAAAAAAGAACTTTTATCACCTTGCTTTGAGGCTGTTTGTATAGTTGTAAAAGCAGCTTTGTTTCTGAGTCTTCTTTGTTTGTTAAACACATGTGCTAATGTTATTGTGAAACATAGTAATCATGGGCTATGTTTATGAATGTTGCAGCATTGAGAAGTAAGTTTGAATGTTGTTCTCAAACTCAAATTTTGAAACAAAATTGAAATAGATCCATTTATTTTCTTGAAATTGTTGTATCTAAATGGTTGTGTTTAGCACATAATAAAAACATAAAAGGATGGGCTTGAACAACATTCCTTGATGCAAAATTTTTTGCTATGTGACATGCGATCAGTTACATGCCAGCTAAAATGTGTACAGAGAGGCCAGAGCTAATTTTAGGCAGAAACCTGCCCCATTAAATTTTAATAGTCTACTATTTCAATTCTTTCTGGTAGGACACCACTTATTGCTGCAGCAATGGAAGGACATGATAATATTGTTAAGATTTTATTAGAGTATGGTGCTAATACAGAAGTAAGAGACAAAGAAGGATGGAAAGCTATGGACCATGCAGAAATGACAGGGAATCATAGGTGAGACATGTTTTAAGCAGACTTTTTCATTCAGTAGATCACCCCTGCACTCACAAATGCTGTCATAGACCCATTTGTATAGATGATTGACTACCCTCACTGCCACCTGATTTTTCCCCCAACAGCAAACTGCCTTTATTATTGTAGTTTTCAATGCATTTTGATTCAGCAATCAATTTAGATAAAGAACATGGGTAAATGTGAATAACTATCTTCTTCTTTTCAGCTTCTCCTATTTGAGATGGCCATAGTGTGTCTTCGCCCTCCGCACCCTCCTGTCTTCCACCTTGTCTTCCCCCACACCAGCCTTCTCCATGTCCTCCCTTATCCTTCCAGGCACTCCCAATTCCAGCATTCCCCTCCCCACATATCCAGCATCTCACCATCTGATGTAACCATACCACCAAAGCCTTGCTCCTCTTAACTTTTCATCCAGTCTTGCTATCTTTTTTTAGTTCCTCTGATGTGCTCATTTTGAATCTTATCCTTCCTTGCCACACCTATCACCCACCCCACCATTTTCAGCCCTACTACTTATAGCTTTTTCACTTGCCTATCTGTTGCTGCTACCTTCTCCATTCCATACATTAAAGCTGGTCGCACAACACTTTTATAAATTCTCCCTTTCACTCTGGCAGACAGCTTCCTATTGCACAGCACCCCAAACACCCTCCTCCAGCTGAGCCATCCCGCTTGTATCCTTTTCTTTACTTCCTCTTCACAGCTTCCATCTCCACTTAGCACAGATCCAATGTACTTAAAGGTTTCCACTTTCTTCATGGTCTCTCCCTGTAGTCCCAGCTTTCCAGCATCCTGGGCTCTGCCTACCGGGAGGTACTCTGTCTTGTTTCTGCTCAGTTTCAAGCCTCTTTTCTCCAGTGCGACTCTTCAAGCTTCCAGTGCCTCCTCGAGCCCCTCTCTACTTTCTCTACACAGCACAATGTCATCTGCGAAGAGCATGTCCCAATGGGCCTCCTGTCGTATGTCCTTTGTCAGCATGCCCATTTTTATGGCAAACAAGAAAGGGCTAAGGGCTGATCCTTGATGGAGTCCAACACCAACCTCAAATTCATCTGTTAATCCTGCCGCGCTTGTCACTACAGTTTTAGCTTTGTCGTATATATCCATTACTACTTCCACGTAGCCCTGATGTCAGTCGCATGCACTCCTAGAGTTCCTCCCTAGGCACTCTGTCATATGCCTTCTCGAGGTCAATGAACACACAGTGTAGTGCTAACTGTTCCTCTCTCCACATTTCATGTAGCATCCGTAGGCTGAATATTGCATCTGTGGTGCTCCTGCCTGGCATAAACCCAAATTGCTCATCACCTATTACTACCTCTTTCCTCAGTCTTGCTTCAACCACTCTCTCTCACAGTTTCATAGTATGGCTCATTAATTTTGTTCCCCAGTAATTGCCACATCCTTTAGTGTCTCCTTTATTCTTTTAGAATGGCACAAGCATATTTCTCCTCCATTCCTCTGGCATCTTTTCTCCATGCAGAAGTCGGTGGAACAGCTCCATCAGGAACTCTTTGCCAATTTCCCCCAGGCATATCCAGGCATCTACCGGCATCTCATCAGGTCCCTGAGCTTTTCCTTTCTTCATCCTTTTTAAGGCATTCCTGACCTCATCGTCCGACACATTCTTTACAACTCTTGCATTTGCCTCTGCGTGTGTTTGCCATGCCTCTCTGGGGTTTTCTTTGTTCAGCAAAACATCAATGTACTCTTTCCACCTTTGTTTCACTTTTTCCTCTTCCATTAGCACCTCACCATCTTCATTCTTGATAACTCTTATCTGTTGGACATCTTGCCCTTGCCTGTCTCTCTGTTTGGCTAGCTTGAATAGCTTGTTGGTCCCTTCCTTAGTCTCTAACCTGTCATATAATTCCTCATGTGCTTTATTCTTCGCTTTCACAAAATCCTTCTTCACCCTTTTCTTTGCACTTTTATGCTCTTCCTTACTTGTCTCTTCCCTTGAGATGTCCCACTGCTTCTTTGCTTCCTTCTTCGCCTGTATGCTCTCTTGCACTTCTTTATTCCACCACCAGTTTGTCTCTTGGTCTTCCAGTCTGCACTTTCCAACTGATTCCCCAAATTCAGTTCTAGCAGTGCTCCTCATCACATTGGCGACTCTCTCCCAATCACCCTGTCCCTCCAGCACACCACTTTTGATCATTTTCTCCCTGAACTTGCATCGGAAATCCTCATCTTTCAGTTTCCACCACTTTGTGCGTTTACTAGGTTTTTCCCTTTTCCACCACTTTGTCCACATCACCAACTTGCTCACTACCATTCTGTGCTGTTTAGCCACGCTCTCTCCCACTATCACTTTAGTGTCCAACACTTTCTTTAGCCTAGAATATAATCCAGTTTGGTGTTGCTTCCACCATTACTGTAAGTGACCTTATGCCTTGGCTTCTTCAGGAAGAAGGTGTTACTGATAGGAAGCTCCACTATCTTGGCGAAGTCCACAGCTGTCTCATAAATGCCAATAACTATATGTGTTTATAATAAAAGAACTCAAGAAAGTCAGTTCATATTTGAAGACCTGTTTCTGTGTGATAAGTGCTAAACAGTCCATGCTCTCTCGGTCTAACTCTCCTTCCAATTATGATATGTCAACTGGATGGAGGGTTAGACCAAGAGAGCATGGTACAGTATCCCTATGGATATAGCTGTTAACAGATGATTGTTCCAATTAGCAATATGAGTATTACAGGTGGTGAGAGAGGATTAGAAAGCTATCTATTTTGTGATCACGTTATAGACAGTGTGGTATAGAGCTGTTAGGAATTTACATGAACCATGCACCCTATACCTCTTCCCTTCATTCTCAGTTAGTTCACTCACATTTATATACATTTCAGGATTTCTGAGTTATTAAAGCAACATGCTCAAGAGGATGACAGATTGCCTACTGAGACCACTCCAGATATCGCCAACTTTGGAAGTGGCGTGGGGAGTCCATTTCGATCTACAAGCACACAGCCTAGCACATTTGGAGGACCAGCTGTAAATATCACAGGTCAGCTTGCAATAGACTGCAACCTTTGTGTGATTCTCTGATTTATGTTTTTGTAGTTTTCTATTTTAAAGTAGGGTAATGCATTGATGGATATTGAAGCACTAGAGTCGTCATAAGCAATACATATAAAGAGATTCAGAATCATTGCTGGCTGGTTTATTAGGCGCAGATTATTCCAGTATACTTTCAAAACCATCCTTGTAGCATACTATTCATTATTTTATAGTTATATTGTTATAGAAAACCAATATTTCAATCATATCTTGCTGAAATTATAAGGGCAATCTTGTAGATTATTTTGCGCATCATAGTTTGCTAAAAGTATTCTTGTTTCTAGCTGATTCTGAAGATGACTCAGTTGGAAATATTTCTCCACAAAGGTGCATTTTTTGTTCAATCTTTTTCCTTTAAAGTATTTTGCACACAACTTTTTATTCCAAGTTTCAATGTTCAACAAAGCTACTCTTTCATCTTGTTCCTATAATTATTATTTTCAGTGGAAAGAGGATTTTTTTTTGGTTAGAAACATTCCTTTTGTTTTTTCATGTGTTCATATGACTGATCTATTGTTTTATTGATGAAAATGTAGGCATGATCTGCAGAATTCATGGGCAGATTCAGATAGTGAGGATGATGATGATCTGAAAAAAGTAGGTTGAATATTGCATACATCTTATTTAATAGATTTTATCTATCATAATTATGAGTAGAAATACTTCAGTTATAAAGTTTCACTTCAGCCTCATATTACTATAATGCAAATTGTATATTGTAAATTTTTCTTGCTTGCTTCATTTGCTGTCTAATTATGTCTAGAAAGCAAAGGTGCCAAATCTTACTCATTCCCTGAAGCATGGTGAAGCCACTCCAATCAAGTCACGTGAGTCTTTCTTCACAACGTACAAGTCAATTTGCAATTTTTGTGAACTAATTCAAACATTTTCCAAAAATACTGTGAATCATAACATCATGCAAAAGATAGACCAGACCCCTAAATAAAAGTGTGCTAATTACTTTGTGAATCAGATTAGCATCTCCAATTCGATGCTTCGCTGATCGCTTTATAAATTTCAGTGCTATTTAGAAAAACATCATATCAATTTATGCACTATATCATTAAGAACTTCTTACATATTTTTATATTACAGAAGTAAGCAAAATACCGATCGCTACATCCAAAGAAGTACCTAGTCAGAAGGGTAAAAATTATTTTGTTTAAATCCAAAGTATTCTGTGCGACATTTTGATTTTTCTTCATTTTTGAAAGTTTGTTCCGCAGCGATATACTTAATGATTATTACACATGTTTCCAAAGTATTTGTTTTAGTAGGTAGTGATATTGGTATAGACTGATGTGCAATTTATTACTTCTTTTCAGATCATCCAGAACGTGACATCGGGAAATTAGCGAGTAAACCAGAATCAAAAATACCACGATTTGATGCAGGATCAAAAGGGAATGTCACATCAAGTTTGGAAGGGGACATTGCTTTAGAATCAAATTCACAAGTAGTAAACAAAATCCCAAAATCAGATTCTGGAAAAGAAGCATCAAATCATGAAGCAACGAAAGATGAATTGAAATTAAGGCATGGAGATATTACATCTAAAATACCACGATTATCTAGCTCTTCATTTTCCAAAAGACCTGCAGAAACTGTGGATGTTGAAGTAAAAAGAAACGAAGAAGCTGAGCAAAGAGGTGATGAAGAAAGTGAGAAGCATTCTTTTGGAGATAAAAATAGGTCAGCTTCGGATTTTGAGAGCGACGTAAGTTTTTTTTTCATTGTAGGTAACACACTCTTTCGCAGCATGTTCAGTTCAGCTCTTGTCATTATAATTCCATTACATACAACTCATACAAAAAATTAGTACAATGAAGACAAAAAGAAATGTAGTAATGTTACAAATACATATAGTAAATAATAAACAATTGCATGCAGGGAATTACTTTATGGAGGAGCTCTCTCAGTAGATAAACTAATCAAGGAGAGAGTCCCCCCCCCCC
>WIPJ01000487.1:171866-185593 GCA_018155075.1 Cassiopea andromeda
CCCCCCCCCCCCCATCCTAAGGTATTAAATCTTCAGCAGGTAGTAACGAGTGGTCATCCATAAATTGACACTGTGCAATGGAAAAAGGCCAGATTAGCATTTTTAACCTTATTCAAAAATAAATTTTCAGTTGTGATTTGAAAAAAGTTTAGATGGAGCACTTCTGAGTTCAATAGGTAATGCATTCCAAAGTTAAGCACCAAGATAGCGAATTGATTTTAGACCATATTGAACACAGTTTTTGCGGAACATATATAGATCACCTTGACTGACCTGTCTTGTGGAATACTAATGAGCAGATGACCTAAATAAGAAAAAATTATGAAAACAGCTAGGTGAAGTTTTAGTAACAGACTCAAAAACAAAGGTTTAGAGACGGAGCTGAAAAATCTCAGAAATTGTTAAAATTTTAAGATCATTGAAGATTGGAAGTGAGGGAAACATGCAAGACTAAAATGAGATAGCTCTGACAGCTTTTTTCTGTAATTTGAATATGGGATCAACATAAGCTGCATGTGTTTGACCCCAGACAATAAGACCATATTTTAAGAAGGACAAAAACAATGCTTTGCACAGGCAAATGAAAACATCTAATGGTAGTAAATGCCTTATTTTGGAAAACGTTATGCATGCTCTAAGTAATTTTTTGAGAGCTCACTAAGATGGTATTTCCAAGTTAGATGCTCTTATAAAACGAGGCCTAAGAACTTAACAAATGTAACTCTTTTGATATGTTTAGAATTAGCATGAATTAGATTTGAGTTTAGAGAAATAAATTTTCGTGCTATTTGCATTCCCTACTTTTGTAGTTAACGATTTTGTAGAAGAGAAATTAGTAGCACCTAGTGCCACGTTGCCAACCTTGGAGGAATTGCCCCTGCGGGAAACATTTAACCGTTAGCGAAAGAATGGAAGCGACTATAATCGACGACAGGAGACAATAGCAATATTTTGGATTTCAAACTGACGTCTTATTATGCCAACTTATATCTATCCGTACATGCATAGTGGTAGCTTATTTCACTTTGGGGAGAATATCTTTCATTGTATTTTACAAAAGGGAATGGTAGCAAAGTTGTTGGGGAAGCATGGACTTAGTGCAAGTTTCTGCAACCAATTTTATTTTATTATCGATAATCTCAGTTACTGGTTTTTCATTATATCTGTGATTTGCATGTTTTCTTGTCTTTTCGTCAACTATCTCAGAGCATACTTATTTCCCAGAGCAACAGTTTGTCAGAAACAGATATATTGGCTGCATTAACTGGAACCCCAACTAAAAAGGTGGCTTATTAAATTTTTTAAGAATTGGTGCTTTTTCAACCAGTCAGCGCCATTTCTTCTTATACCATTTGTAAATATTTCCTTCAGCTAAACAAGTTGCATGTATAATAAATATCTGTTATACTATATTTATAGTATATATGTGTATGCATTATATTTACATTATATTTATATTTGTATCAATATGACAGCCAATTGTACATTGCTTTACATTAATTCCGAAAAATTTTTGTCGGTAAAATTTTCGAACAAATGCGTGGTCCGAAAATTTTACCGTCCGAAATCTCTACCGTCCGAAAACATCTGCCTAGGTACCAAGTAGTTGTCAAACTTCTTCCAAATCCTCGAATTAACTTTCTTATAGGTCAAGAGAATCTCTCAATTTGTCCGAAAAAGTCCGAAGTCTCTGAAATTCAGTCCGAAGTTTTCTGTCCGAAAATAGAACGTCCGAAATTTTTCAGGATTAATGTATATAGAGAGATGTATAATTGTACTTAGTTTATATGCTGTTGAAATGAAAGTTTGAAAAAATGTATGTATATTTATTCATTTATTTGTTTATTTGTTAACTTATCTATTGCCATGCTTATCATGTGCTGCGAATTATTTTTAGCTTGAGAAAGTTGAAGTTAATAAAAATAGAGAAGACAATATGCCACATATAGTGACAGGTGAATTACAATCTTGCTAATTTCTTTGTAGTTGTTTGGTAGAAGTGGTCGTTCTTGTTAGTTCTATTGGATACTTCAACATTTTCAGTAGAGTAATATGAAATGTTGAATGATGGAAATTCCTAAAGCTTTATGGAATTTATGTTTGGTGCTTGTGACCTTTATAAACACTATTATGCTTCGGAAAGTTTCCAAGTATTGAAAAAAAATAGATCAAAAGGAGTTGAAGTACCACTATAGTGCAAGTCTGTTTTACTGTATCTTGGTTTCTTTTAGGTAGTTAATCTTTTTGGTGTTGCTATCCCCAGTAACTTTATTGGCCATTTGGCAGCTCGATAATGATTAGAACTTAGATAAAAAATTGTAGCTTTTTTTCGAGACACAATTTAGTAAGACAAGGAATAAAAGCTATTTCCGAGATTCCTAAATATATGTATTGCCGGTTATCTTATTCCTGTACATGCTTTGGAAAACACAGCCTGATGATGAATTGAAGAACAAGGGCCACGACGAAGAACAAGTGTTGATTAAAGATGAAATTAAAGATGTGATGAAAAATGGAATATTCTGATTGACTATGACTTTAGTCGTAGCCCTTGTTTTTCAATTTTATTCCTGTATGTTCTTACTGCATTATTAGGAAAGTACACTGCTCACTTTCACCTTTAACTTTCATTTCAGAGAATAATTTCTCATTATCCCCTCTTCAGCCAGAATTTGAATTGATGTGAAATGTAAAAAAAAATTTTCTCCTTAGCTTCACCGAGTATCAAGGCAAGTGAAAACCGTTTAGATGTTAAGGAAACAGCTCTTGCTGAAAAGAAATATGTTGAAAAGGAGGAAGTCATTAAGGATGATAATGGGAAGGACATTGAAATGAGCAATATTGAATCGGAGTGGAGTAGTACCACAGAGGAAGTATCAACATCGAAGCCAAACCTGGCAAATTTGATGAGGAAAGAGAAGGAGAACAAGACAGGAGAATTTGATTTGGATGTTGATTTTGACTCATCATTCGATAGAACGGAATCGCCACCCCCGGAAGCCAAGGAAGATTTTAGAAAGGTATAATGATTTTCTATTTTCTTAATGCAATGATCCTTCATTAGGCACCGTTCATTATTTATAGAGGGTTTGGTACCGAAGAGAAGTTGGTTGGGTGAAAGAAATTTCTAATGAATTAAGGCTGTACCCATGTAATTCTAATACAACCTCGGGCTTGGCTAAGATGATTTTTCTGCAAGAAATTCTTTTTCTTCTGTTCCAACCCCGCTGTAAATAATGAAAGGTCTTTGAACTTGCGGTTATGCGCTCGGCATTTTAGTATTTATGGCTTTAAAAATTCATACGAATTTGTAGTTGTTATAATACTTTTTTTCTGAAAGATAAGAGTTTAATTTCCTTCCAGGTTGAAGATCTGAATGAAGATATTAAGCTGGAGAATGATAAGTCATCTTCTAGCGATTTCAGTTTAGATAAAGTCAGTCATAATCTTGACGAGAAGCTCTCTGAAGGAGCAAATAGGGAACGGCACAATATAGAAGAAAGCAAGGATGGAGATAAGAAAAGCATTAAAGGTAATTAAAAACGTAATGGTTGCATTTGGCAATAGCTGGGCTATTTTTTGAGGTTTATTGGTTGGGTGGATGTTGTCATAGAGCTTCGTTGATTTTATCCTAGATATAAAAGCTCAGTTGGAGGCACTTGGTATCGAAGGTGTAAGCTCATTAAGCTCTGTTTCAGAGGATGGCTCCTTTGCTGAATTAAATGCTTCATTTGGAAGACACGAAGGTGGTATCCCCGTGGAAGAACAAGCGTCCAAGCCAAAGAAATCCGACGTAAATTGCTTATTTCTATTCCCTGTTTCCTCCTTACTACGTCTCAGGCTTATACTTTCTATTAGCTGAAAATGGGATAAGCTAATTCCGAGACGTTCTGGGTAGGTTTAAAGCAGGATTTGTCAATAAGTATGTAGCTAACTGGCATATCAATGTAACTGATTTTGTCAATATTAGTGTGTCGATGGCAATTTACAAATGAAGTTGGCTATTCTTTCTAATTTATCTGCAATATTGCTCGTCGTGGCTATCATCCTCAAATTTTCCATACTATTTGCAAGACTTTGAGAGTTGACCTAAAAATAGTTTTTTAAATATAGAGTTATTGCATTTGTATTTTGAATTTTTTTGTAGCTGCAATCTGAAAACGGAAGACAAGTTGTTGAAAATGATGCAATAGAAAGTGAGTAGAATTGAACAACAGTTTTTTCAACATCATTTTCATTCTAAACAAGGCTGCAAAAGGAGAATATTTGTTTTTTCCAATAGTTCTGCAATGAATAGAGATATATTAGGTAGTTAAAGAGCTACTATCTATTAGCTTAGATTCCTTGATGATCGAACGATAACTCTTGTTTCATCATATATTTTTATTTACCATATACTTATCCATTAAGAATTAATTATTTTTCATTCACTCCATCACTTTGAGATTCTTCTATCTTCTTCTACTTTTGAAGTTGACCAGAAGTTTGGAAAACATGCAAGTACAGGGAGAGACCAAATAGCGAAAATGGAAAGTGGCTCTAGGCAAACAAAATCTGTGAAACCATTTTCTTTCCTTGAAACTGCTTTATCTGACGAGTCATCATTGGAGTCTGAGAGCGAGTGGGAGACAAGCTTGAAGTTAAAGAGAGGTTTTGAGGATAATAGTACGAGAAAGACTGGCTCTGATCTAGAAGAGATAATGAATAAAAATAAAAAAGAGATTCTGAATAAAAGTGAAGGAGAGATTATGAATAAGAATGAAGAAGAGTTGAAAGAATCTCAAGGAAATATTGGAAAAACAGAAAATGTGAGAATAGAATATAAAAGCGATATAGAGTTCATAAGTGATGAAAGTTTTAGTGCGAACACCGAAGGACAATTGGAAGAATTGGAAGAAATGAGAATAAAACAGGCTGATGAAGATCAGAATTTTTCAAAAGATTTTGATGACAGCGATTTCAGCTTTTCAGAGAACTCAGAAAAGTTAGAAATAATTGAGGGTGATTTTGTTAAATTGAATAGTAATGATGAGCTCAAGATTAGAGAAGAGAATGAAGAAGAGGATAATAGCAAGTACGTGCTCTCTAGAAAAAATTCTGAAGAGGAAGAATCACAGGAAGTGGAGGTGAAAAGCGTCGGTGAAATAGAAAAAGTTGAGAGTATAGATAAAGAAAATAGTGCAGATGATTTCATGAAGGAGCAAGTGCAAAATAGTGTGACAGGAAGGGCGCGTTTGGCTAGCTCACAGATGGAAAGGGATGAAGAACTGGATGGAGAAGTAACCGATAATGAAATCATAGATATCCAGAAGAAAGAGGTTGATGAAAAAACAGATTTTCTTCAAAATTTTGCAAATAGCATGGAAAATATAGGAGGGGCAAATAAAAGTGAAAGAGTTACACCAGAAAATGTTGAACTCTATCAGCAAAGAAAGAGAAGTGGTGATGACATTAAAAAGAGTTCAGAGGTGTTTCTTACCCATATTGAGCCATCAACTATCCAAACCGTTGAATTAGAGAACCATATGATGCCAGTCTCAATGGAAAGCATAGAAAGTGAAGTAAACGTCAAAAAGATGCCTGTTTTAAAACAGAAGCAGCCTCGTATGCAAATTGAAAATGGTGCAGGGCACGTTGATGCATCAGAGCATGAAGTTTTTGATGAACTAGAAGGAATTGAAGAGGAATTTGAAAGAAAGTTAAAGGAAAAGGAGATAGAGAGTGGAAAGCCTTTGCAATTTGAAAAGGAAGGAATTCGAAAGCCATCTAGAGAGGACGTTTCAAGCGATGAAATGAAAATACGAAAAGAATCAAAGGTAAGGAAGTGTAAAAAATTTTTGTCCTCATTTCTTTTCATGTGGAAAAGATTTCAGCTACATAGCTGTTTTACAAAATGACCAGTTTAAAAAAATAATTTAAAAGTTTCTAAGATCTTGATAAGTTGGAATTGCATAGAAAAATAATTTCTCAAAAATCTAATATAAGTAGTAAAGATCAAATGAAACTAAAAATTCATCTATTGCATGAATATCTAAAAAGTTGTTAAGTAGGATGCTAGTTTAGCTTCTCTGCTGAGATCATTCCATTATTTTGTCCCACGATAGCAGAAAGTGTTGTAATCTGAAGATGTTCAAGCATAGGTATCTACAAATTTGTTTCATTAGCGCAGCGCTTCTCAAATAGCGGAGCGCGCCCCTCAAGGGGGCGCGGTGCAGTGCCAGTGGGGGCTCGTATGATCTTGGGAAACAGGCATACATATAGAATTTTTCATATTCAGTGGTCTTATTTATAGCAAAATGTTTTCTCTTTCCATTGGGAGGCCTTGCTAAAAATGCTTAAGAAGCACTGCATTAGAACGAAAGCTTTTACCATTATCTTCCGAGCATTTTGTAAGGAGTTTCATTACATACAGAAGAGCAAGTGAAGTAATTCCATGTTTATTATTGCAATCTACTCTTAATCAAGTAAGGAAATGATGCTCTCCTGCTATATCCATTCGTTCCTTCCACAATTTACTAAACATTGAGTCTAGTATGAACTTTTGAAGGAGCCATCTTGTTTTGGATATGTTCTGGTTTGATGATTATTTGGCAGGAAATTTCTTGTAGTTTAAGATTGATTTTACTTTCTATAAGAATGGTCAAACCGATCAAAAGTGGCGCGAAATGGAAGAACCTGTTCCAGATGAAACTGCAAGAATAGATTTTGAAAGACAGAAATTGAGGGAAAGCTTGGATTTAGAAACAAAAAGACATCTTGAGGAATTGATACAGAAAGAGAAAAATTTCGAGAACGAATTACTGAGAAAAGAAGCCTACGAGAAAGAAAGAAAAGGAAAGCTAATGGCAGAGAGGCAAATGGAAAGGAAAAGATTAGGAGAAGTGCAAATCAAGGAAGGAGAAAATGTAGATATGGAAATTGCCAAGGCGGAAAGAAATAGACGAGAATTAGGAGATAAGAAGATGAAGGAAGGAGTGGCAAAAGAGGAAGACGATCGAGTTCGAAAGGAAAAAGAGAGAAGGCCATTGGACAATATGGAGATTAAGAATGCTAAAGAGGTACTAAAGAGGCTGGAGGAAGAAAATGAGATATGGGAAAAGAAAAAAGGAAAAATCTTAGAAGGAAGGGAGAGGTTAGAACTTGAGGAAACAGAAAAAAGAATAAAACAAGGAGAATCGGAAGCTGCTGGAAGTCCAAGAAGGTTTTCATATATAGTTTTATTTTGCATAGTGTTTTTTAGCCATTTCAAAACGCTTTTCCATGGTTTCCATTTACAATGAGTTTTTGAAATTGAATTAGTTACTGGGTTTTAGAGTTGCCCAGTTGCCAGATGACAACAAGATATGAATATAGTTATTCTTTTAATTCCCATGTACTTTTGCAGAAAGTATACTTGAAAATGTATTTTTATGTATTTATTCATAGCGCTATGCCAAACGATTTTTTATGTATTGTGATATTCATAGTGCTATGCCAATGGAGCAGGAAGAATTACCGACGAGAATTACAAATGAGAAGATAGCTTCACAATTTTATAATAGCAGGCGAAACGAGCTTGAAGAACTGATCGCAATTGAACAATTCATGAGAGAAGAAGAGGAAGAGAAGAAGCAAAAAGTAGTTAAAAGTGTCTTAAACGAGGATATCATTCAAGGTGTACGACCCAATGTAGTTGATGCAGGTGATTTCTTAAATGTTCTTCAGACTTATTTGTAGAGGATAGTTTTGAATAGTCTCCCTATCATAAGATTTTCCACAAATCAGAGTTCAGAGCATACCCCCTGAACGACGCAGGAAGCTGTCTCTATTATGTATTTTGATAATCTTGATATGGGTAATTGTTTGCTAAACTTTTTGTTGATCATCTCTATTGTTTTGTTCAAACATCCAAGGAGAGTCTTTTCAATTCGCAATGCTTTTGCGTATCGTTCAACCGATTTGCATCGATGGTTCCCATGGAAATTGCTACCTATGAAACTTTGTTAGTTGTTTGAACCATAGTTAATAATTACAGATAGAAATGTGAGTTCTTCTTGGTTGCCAAATTGCTGATAGTAACCATTTCAATGTGGAATTAGACTTTTGCTTTAATGCAATTTACTGCAAACAGATCGTTGCTGTAATTCTATACGGCATTTGTTGTAGGCAGCGTTTTGATATCATTACAAAACCTTTGCTCATCATTGGTGAATGCCTTTAACTCTTCAATACAACATTTTTTCTTGTTGCTCTTGAGATGTCAATTTTCAACTGTTTTTTGTACATCTGAATTCCCTATTGCGCATAGAACGATGCATACTGCAAGAAGACACATCTGCCGTGGAAACAGCCAATCAGAACTTTGAAAATGAAGTACAGCTGAAATTGCTTGAGAAAACGTCATCCAAGCCAGTTCCGCCAGAAGTTAGGTACCTGGATAAAGCAGAGAATTCTGGGAAGATGAGGCAAGAAGCCGACTTAGTGCTGGGACTCGATATAGATAAATCGAGAGAATTATTAGAGGTAGAAAAGAGAAGAAATAGAAATACAGCGGAAGTAAATATGAGAGCATCACCGAGGCATAGAGAGCGAAGTAATGATGAATTGAGTGATTATGGAAGCGCTGATATTGATGAAATTACTAAAGCAAAGTAAGCAAAATCAATTGCCCAAGAAATATTGTTTTATTTTTAAATTAGTCAGATAATCATTTCATGATGTTGTTGGAAATATATCTTTGGTCAGGGCTATTTAAGCATTTTTACAGAATAGCAAGTGCTGGAGCTAATGACCTGTCTTTACTTAGAGTTTAGTATGGCGAATGGATTACTAGTAACCAGGCTCTAATTTGCGCTTCACTTGTAGTTATCATACATGAAAAAATTTATTGTAATGGGGACATTTTGTTATTAATTTGAGATTTAATTTTGTCCCCTTTTATTTTGGTTGATTTATTTCCATATATTATTCATAAAATTTAGAATAGGTCATTTTCTTACAGCTATTCAATTTGGATTCAGTTATTGTGAGATAGGCTCAATAATGCATTCACATCTTTAGGTCAGAGCTAGCCTCAATTTAATTTTTCTAAATTCAACCGGCTGATATAACTTCTTTTGAAGGTGACCTTATTCAACTTGCGCATCTTTTATTATGGCCACATTTTGTTTATCTCCACTTTTCTTTTGATTGATTAGTTCCTACGCTCATCACAGAGAAGATATTTACTCAGCAATCCACACTCCTGGCTCAGATGTTGCTGACGCTCCCAGCTATCAACCAGCAAAAGTAAATTAACGCCTATTTTTACTAGACTTGCTGCGGCATCTATTTCATTCTAAATGACGACCCGCAGATCCATCGATTTGTTTGCTTCTTCATTGATTGCATCTTTTCAATCAACCTGATTTAATTTTTAATTTTGTAATGAGCTACAATTGTCAGGTAGAGGTTTTCTGTTGTTTTTGATCATCTATGAGTAGTGATACTTTCCTATGTAAATTCGTTTTGGGAACTCCTTCGAATAAAGGAATTCGCCATGGGGTTCTTTTTGCCGTTTATTCATTTCATTATTTATGTTAATAGTTGAACAGCTGGATTTGTGATTTTTATACTAAAGTCCGTTTATCTAAATCAGCTAGGCTTAAAGAGCGAGCAGGCACTTACATGTAGTCCCAGATACATAGTTTTGGTTAATCTTTCCAATTAATTCTTTTACGTATCTGTTGACTGTCATAGCTTCTTTAGCAGGCTGTTGATTACCCTATTGCAAGTACGCCATTTGGAAGATACGATGCTCGTCTTGTTGGATATACTGACAGTATCTCACCTGTAACGAGGCCGCAAAGCGCACCATTCATTATGGATCAAAATGATACTATTGCCGTATCTACTCCCATGGCACTATACACATCTCTGAGTCAAACTGGGCATTTCCAAGGTAAACATGCTTTATTTATCATCAGCTTCTTCTTCCGGAATTTCGTTATCTAAACAGTCTTTTAATGTCTATTTCTTTTTTGTTCTTGCTCTGCTTTTTATTCATCATTCGAGGTTATCTAGCAGTTGTTTCATTTGTATTCACTTTTGTGTGTTCTTCGAGTGAACCAATTAGATCCCTTGGTGTATTACGTCACACGAAAAGTTGTTTATTAATATATATATATATATATATATATATATATATATATATATATATATATATATATATATATATATATATATGTATATGTATATGTATATATATAGTATATTTATGAATTTAATTGTAGATTCAAAAGCATTAATGAAGATGCAAGATGCTTTAAAGGAGTCAAAAAGAGAAGGCGAAAGACTGAAAGAAAAGAATATAGTACTTGAGAATGTTAAGCAAGAAATGGCAACAGACTTAAGAGAAATGCAAAGGTAAGTTTAGTTTAGGGGGGGCTTTTGTGTTCTATCGTTTTTGTTTGTCTTCATAGCACTCCCAAGCTAGTAGCGCAGCTCGCTCGAAAGGCTCTTTAGTAGAGATAGTGTCTAAATCCTTTAAATGGTTTTAAATTTTTAGACACTAAATTTTAGGACATTAGAAACAAATATGTTTATAGATATCATACAGTAAATACGCGTGTCAATTGTTTCATGTCGTGAAGTTTTTGCTTGTAGAAACGTAGAAATTTTAAGCAGATCTCAGACAGATTTTGAAAAATTGCGGCTTGATATGGAAATGGAGATGCGGGACGTCAAATATCGTCTTGATGGTGAAATTCAGTCAAGAATATCTGCTGAAGGACTTGTCTCACAATTGAAAGAACAAATTAAAAGGGGAGATGAAAAACTTGCAAGGTGAAGTTTCTTGTTATTTCTGCAGCAGCTAAATTTTGAAGTCGTAGCTGCAAATTTTGAAGATAGTAATTATTGCTTATACTTGTGCACCAAATATCAACAGATATGCTTTTAATGCAAATCAGCAACCAAATTTTATAGAGACGACCATTTCCTATCTCAGTAAACTCTCTATTTATTTTTTCTTGTGGTGTTGTGTAGCTTATTGGTTTTTTGCCATTTTGATTTCAGGGAATCTGAAGCTCGCCAAGTGGTTGAATTGGCCTACAAAACATTGGAATCAGAATTCAGGAAGCGTGAAAATATAATAAACCAATTTGAAAGTGAGGCAAATGATTTGCGGTTCTCGTTGTATCATGAACGAGAAGCTCGTATCAATCAGGTATTTATTTGCAAGAATTGACTGAATAATATCGTTGTTGTTGTTCCACTATCAGGCAATTCATTCAGCAAGACGACATTAAGAATTGACTGTATTGCTTGTTTGTATGCAGGAACAACTTTACAAAGATCAATTGCAACAGCATGAACTTTTGCTTGAAGAAACCCAAAAAACGTCCTTACAGCATGCCCAAGCACTTAACCAGTTGGAGATCACAGATCAAAGTCGACAATCGGCGGAATCAAGTGTTGATCAATTGAAGATTGATTTAGCTAAGACTAAGGTACTTAATTGGATATAAGTGCATCTTTACAGTCTTTATTTACATCCATTCGGTAAAACAATTTCATACGCTTTAGTAAGTGATATGTTGTCACATTTTAAATGCTTTGTATTGTGAAGTGGAACATGGTAAGACATTTCTGAGTGAGAAATAGGTAGGTCAATGGGTGGTTTTATTGTTTTCCACAGGGTGAGCTAACAAGAGTCAATGCACAACTGGAGGATGTTAAATCGACTTATGAAAGTGAAGTTTCTCGACTGCGTAATAAATTACAAGATACAATGGATAATCTGGTTTGTATTTTTAAGATAGCAGATGATATTTCTAGAGAATGGTTACATTAGCATGCTTTACCGCAGTAGTTTTCAATTTTTACTGGAATGGAGCCCTAATGGGGCATTCCAATAGTTCAGGAAAATCCTGTCCACATTTCTGCACAGGAAACTTAATAATTACTGTCGATCAAATTTGTGTAACTTCTGGTGAAAAAAACCCCTTGACTGTCCTAGCGGCACTCTGATCGAAAGCCATTGCTTTAACGTATCTTAGTTTCACGGTTATTTGTAACTTCGTGTCAGAATGAAGGATACTTTTTTAAAATTAAAGGTTAAGTCAGAGAGAGAGCAGTTTCAGATTCAAATGCAAATGGAGGCAGAGAAATCAACAGCCAAAGCTGAGCAATTAAGACTGGCCGCCAGTCTTGAAAACGAGATCACGAATAGTAAGCGCCTGCAGACTGAGGTACTGTTCAATCCTTTTGTTTAGTCAATTTATAGTAAAAACTAAAAGTGCTCTTGAGGCCACTTTTCTTTTGTGAGAAGTCGAAATGAAAATATTACCTTGCATGCTCCTTAATCAATTTTGTTAATTGTGAAACCAATCATTCAGCAGGCATTATGTTTCCTATCAAGTTGATATTTTAGATCACTTTGCATTAAGTCAACAAAGGATGATATTTCTCTTTTTTTAGTTGAATGTCTTTAAGACTCAAATGCAGAATGCGAGCAGTGAATTGGAAAGAGTAACAAAAACTAAATTTTTAAGTGATAGGTGCGTATTTAGATCATTTGAAATTTTTATTGCAAATTTAAGTTGAAGTGCCGTTTGAGCGTTTCTTGTTCACTTTTCAGCAAAGGTGAATTAATGTCACTTATTTAAGTGATATCTATTGCGTTTCAGTGAAGTGAGTAAATTTAAAGAGGAATCAAGCAGAGATAGAAACAAACATGATCGTGAACTTGCAAATACAAAAGACGAACTGCAGGTACAAATGCGAAAGTTGTATTCACTTTAACTTTTTCTCGACTTTTAATTTTGATTTATTTAACATAACACTTTAAAATTTTAAATTCAGTTTCTGTTCTTTGAAATTTTACTTTGAAACACAACTTTACTTTAAGAAAACTCATCTAGTGAGCATCCATTTCATTTTATTTTGCGCACATTACGTTTTAGCGAATTTTTATGAAGCTCGATGCATCAGAGAGGCGCTGCGATTCACTTGAATCTGAGGTTTTTGCTTGTGGTCTTTTCATTTCATTTTAGAATCACTCATAAAATACTTCATTTCTGTTCTTAAGAGTTTTATTTTCCCAGCAAAATTTCCTAGTTTACTTCATTTTTTTTAGTGTCATTCATAGAATTTTTCAGTTTTTAACACAGCAATTTTTTATAGATTCTCCTTTTTAGTTCCCAGAAATTCCTGCTCATTTTCAATGTCGGATGTTTTTTATGATGAAATTTGCGAATATTTCTTCTACTGTTTTAGCTGCAAAGAGCGAATGTAGCATTTACTGAAAAATCTGGCCAACTTGTAATGTCACACCGTGAACTGGATTACAAAACAAGTTTATTAAGTCAAATGGAAGAGAAATTCAGGCATGAAAAGGTAGGGCTAGTTTTGATGGGCTTGCAGTTGATTCTTTGAACCACAGCTTTTCAGATTGCTAGAAAACTGAGAATTTACTTGTTTTGGATATTTATGTGATAAGCATTAAAATTACTGGTTATGTAGTTTTTGTTTAAATATTAATGCGCTATTTTTCAAGGAACTGAACCAGAAGCTTGCATCAAAGCTTGATAATGGGAGTGAAAGGTAATCTCAGTTCATATTTTAGCAGTTTGGATGATCAGCTACAAGCAGCTGGTATAACTTTGAGGACTGTTGTTTTTGAAAAAGAAGCAGCATTTGATGCAATACAGTGTGTGTGTGTGTGTGTGTGTGTGTGTGTGTGTGTGTGTGTGTGTGTGTGTGTGTGT
>WIPJ01000487.1:185812-197944 GCA_018155075.1 Cassiopea andromeda
TGCGTGTGCGTGTGCGTGTGCGTGTGCGTGTGCGTGTGTGTGTGTGTGTGTGTGTGTCTGTGTGTGTGTGTGTGTCTGTGTCTGTGTGTGTCTGTGGGAATTTCTGTGAAGGCAACCAATTTTTTTGAATTTTTGGAAAGCATCTTACGTAGTACTTTGAAAATTCCTGGATTATAATGAATATAATTTCTTAATAATGCCATGTTTTTCAATATTATACATTATTTTTGCTGGGATCCAGGTAGTTTTACTTCCCCTTTTCAACTTTGCAATAGCAATTATATTTAATTTAAGGTCATCGGTTTTGCAACGAGAGATTGATAACCTAAGAAGAGAACTTGAAACAGCCAATCAGAGAACAGTTGATTGTGATAAAGCTGCACGTGATGCTCAGGTATAAGTTCACCATTATTCTCATCTTTCTACTGAAGTAATTCCAACGCAAGTTTATAGTCTATTTTTTTTATTTCTTCAGGCTGCATCAGCATTTTAGCATCTTTATTTGTTAGTTTCCAACCTCTTGTGCTTTAGTATTTTCCATTGTGTTATCAGGGAAAATTTCAGGAATTGTTAACGAAAGCTAAGGAGGATTTTGAAAAGGTAACCGCTATCATTTTCATGATACTGCATTTTATATTTCATAAACGGATGATGGTTTACTAGTTGTTCTACCAATTGTGTGTTGTACATTATACTTAGTACAGTTACCTTAATCAAACTACATATGTTGATATTATACTAAACGTTTGGTTTATTTGAGAAATCTACTTTTTGGAATAGGAGAAGTACAATCTTGAGCAAAGAATTTTCCAATTAAGCGAATCAGCTTCAAGGTGTCAAGAGGAACGTGGTGTGGATAGGGAGGAAGTAAAATCAAAAGAAAATGAAATCAGATTGATTCAGAAGGTGTGATAGGAGCTTTTTTCTGTCTATTCTTGACGAGTTGCATCAGTTACAGCTGGATTTTATAGCTTTAATTTGCTGATTATAAGTTGCAAGTTAGGAAGAGTAAGTTATCCACGTAGAGGTGCTTTGGAATGTTACTGAGGTAGATAGTCTCACGTACACCTTACTACGTCACCCTTACTAGTTGACCTTGCTTTTCAGGAATTAAATGATTTAGTAAGGGCGGTATCAGCTGCTGAGGCTGCTAAGGAGATACAAACAAAGGTATGATTATACTACCTTCATATTAGTAGATTGTAAGCCACTCATAACCGTAACCCCATTCAAATATTTCCTTTGGTACATGTAATATATTTATCTTTCAAGTCAGAAAAGCCAGAGAATAAAAGTACAGGGTTTCCCACGGCTCCTGAAAGTCCTTAAAAATTCTTAAAGAAAGAAAATGCCGTTGGAAATGTAGTTTCTAGTAGCAGTTGTGATAGTTTCGCAAAGGAAGTTTGATGTGCCGAATTTCACACCAGTAGACCGCAACAAGTTCTTATTGGAAAAGTCTGACGTGCTTTGTTTTGCAATTTTAATGTAGATATTGTATATATTGTATTAATTAATACGGAGGGGCTAGCAGCACGAAAACCTCCTTAAACCTCTTTACTTAATATGGATTTTTGTAATAATTGAGTTGAATTCTCCTTATAAATTACTATAAAACCTCGTTTTTTTCTCCTTACAATCCTTATTTTTTAAAGTAAAAATAGTGTAGCGTCGGATAAAATAGTATGGGAATCCTGAGGCGTATTTCCACTTAAGCTATAGCAATTGAAGCAGCCGAGTGGGCAGACAGTTCCCACTTAAGCGAACGCTGAATTCGACTAACCTTCATCGGCTGAAACTAAAATATAATGCGTCAAGTTCTTGGCACGGAGTGCTATTTTCTTTCCAGTCGTGATGAAGACAAAGCGTTTGTATTATAGGCTGTATCACCTCAAGTGCATTGATTTTGACCCTTATGAGCTGTAAGATAATAATGTAAGATGTTCTTTTGCAAAATAGAAAGAAAGCATTAAAAGTTTAAGTGTGTTATTTCTATTCAGTTTCCCCTTCAGGTGCTTATATCATGGAATATTTAGAATTTTAAATAGAGTTAGGTTGAAATTCAGGATTATTGAGCTGTTTTAAAGTTGCCGTTGGTTTTAATGATGCCTTGATTAAAGGTTTTCATAAAGCACAATATGTTAGTCTCAACATACTCTGTGCAAGCGATTTGATTCTGTTTGAAAGAGTAGAGGCCTGTCAAGATGAAAGGAAAGTCAAAATGGAGAAAATCTTGGGGCTTTCAACATGTCTCGATATAAGCAAATCTTTTCGTTTTTATTTCACATCATTTGATCATTACGAAGTAGT
The DNA here is from genome assembly GCA_018155075.1 of Cassiopea andromeda. Lineage (NCBI taxonomy): Eukaryota > Metazoa > Cnidaria > Scyphozoa > Rhizostomeae > Cassiopeidae > Cassiopea > Cassiopea andromeda. Next base: position 188,120 of record WIPJ01000487.1, read on the forward strand.
TGTAATATTTTTTAGTTTCAGTATTTCTACACTTTTTCTTGTACCTACCATCTTTTGCTCAGAAGCGCCATGCCTAGGGGGTATTTCAGCTTCAAGTTGTTCAATTTGTCTTTGATTTTTAACATTACCACTGTGTTTGGCGTTTCATCTTGCAGAAAAACGAACGTTTAGAACAAGATAATTCTAATTTAAGCAAGCAAGCTGCCATACTCGAAAATGAGGTGAAGAATGTTTACCTTTTCATTTTTCTGTCTGTTAGTGATAAACTGTAGCTAGAAAGTTCAATTTGAAAGTAAATAGTTTTATTAAATCCACGATGAGTAACTTACCAGTTGGCTTTTGTATTCTTTCACTTTCCTTGTTTAATTATAGCTAAAGGAAATGACGTCGATGAAAAATGATCTGGAAAAAAGAGTAGAAGACTTAAGTGAAAAACTTGAGCATTTGTTGAAAGTATCGGACCATACAAATATCAAACTTGTTGAACGAGATAACGATGTTCAAAATGTAAAATTATCAAAGGTATTGTGACTTTAGTTCCTTTTATTTCTCATCAATGTACCACTAGGTTTAGGACTTGTTTATATGAAGCCGGCTTGCCAGGCTACCTCACCTAATTGAGATCTGTCTTCACAATAAAATCTTTTCATAGTCCTACATGTTTTTATATGGGAATAGACCCAGTCCGGCAAAGGTGAGATCTGTCGAACGCCAGGTGAGATCCGTCTCAAGTGGGATAAAATTTCTCCATACAAAGCAAGTAAGCGGGCTAGCTCGGCTAACCGGGCTTTGATTTCCCCATTTGCGCAGCAATATATCCATGTGAAAGAAGAATAAAAGCAATCCCACTTGGGTGAGGTAACGCGGCTAGCCAGGCTACCTCACTTCATATAAAGTGAAATGATTTTTATTCTTCCTTTATATGGAGATATTGTATCTCACTTTATCGGGCTAGCCAGGCCATCTCACTTTATATAAACAGGCCCTTAGAATGCTCTTGCAAAGTCATCAATGGCTTCATAATAACGCTGCTGATTTTTAAACAGGCAGAATTAGAGAAGGCTCTCACCAGATTGAAAGTAGAGAAAGCAGAATTGAGTAGCGAATTGAGAGAAGAGACTGCAAAAAGCCAAATGATCTTGGATGATTTGCGCAGGTCAAATGACGTGAGTACAATATAACTTTTACGCATCTAACGCAAAGAAGCTACCCTGTGAGAAACCTGCAAGAATTCATCGAGTATTGTTATGTGACCGTTGCACAATGTTTTTTCATGAATTGAAGAAGTTTGGTTAAGTTATGAAAACGAACAAGAATCATGAAGTTTTGAGAAACTTAGCAACGACAATGCTTGCAGTTGTTCATTTTGTTTAGTGAATGTGAATAAAGTCCAAAAGATGAAAGAAGAAACTTTTTTAATTTTGGTTTAAATCTACTGCAAAACATTGTTGCCAAGCCGATGAATCTACGCTATGTATAGTGTTATTGTTTGATTACTATGGGATAATATTAACGTACTTTCTATAAATAATCCTGCTGCGCTATTAACTGTCCAACTGTTGTAGATGTTACTTTGTTTCTGCTATAAATAATGCTATTGCTATGGATTCATTACATTTGCTATTAGTAATATGGCTCTACCGCAATAAATTGTATCACTCTACGCAATAAAATACCTGTTCTAAAATGGAGACCTGTTTTCAATCAATTGTTGAACAGTAGCTGAAAAAATTGTTCATGTTCTATGAATTTTCTCCCATTAAGATATTGTTATTGGAAACCTGGAACTGAGTCAACAATGCATTTAGTAATCGATTAAGCCAGTGTATTGTAGATTCAGAGCACAGCTCAGAAATAATCTAAAACTTCTAAATAATGCCCTGTGTGCCTATTCAATGTTTTAATAAAATATGAAGGTATAGCGTCGTACTGTTTTGCGTATCAAATGAAAGGATGTCGTATTTTGTGGTTGTTTCAGTCAATTTCATATAGAACCTATGTGGTTTCTGTGATTGTTAAGGGACATGGCATTTTATTTGGTATTGTATGGAAGAAAGCAGATGAAGTTAAGAGAATTATATGATTGTGAGAGCTGGCAGTGTTAGCACGTGAGATAAGACGTTGTGAGCTAATTGCGTTAGAGTCGTTTTAAGACTAGCAGAATACCCGAATGAACCTTTTGATGGATAGTTTAACAAATTGATGATGAAGAGTGCAAATAATTGCATGCCTGAAAAGAAGGCAATCATGCCGCTAAATTGCAGACAATCTGAATGCCTGGTTATTTTGAGCCTTGGTAGAAAACGTAGTAGAATCGAGTTAGATGACAGCAGTGATAAGCGATTTGCAATGTTTAAGAGCAAGGTAAGTGAAAGCAGATGTAGGTGCAAGGAGCTGTATCGCACACTTTGTTTCGTGGGGCGAGACTTTCTAACAATTTGCTGAGGAAGATGCTGTGAATTGCGTTGACTTAATGGAGACGAAGAAATGCAAAGCAGCTCGAGCAGAAATAAACTCTTCCATTTAACTTTGGTTTCATGTCAATAGGAGACGTTTCAGGTTGCGTTAAATTAGCAATGCGTACATGCTGCAAGTCAAAAGCGCGCAGTGGAATCCTCCAGTCAAAAGCGCGCAGTGGAATCCTCCAGTCAAAAGCGCGCAATGAAATCTTCGAGTCAAAACCGCACAATGGAATCCCCCAAAGTACTTTTAGGTTTCAAATCGTTAGAATAATTCTTTTTGAACGATATTTTGGGTTTTTTCTACTGAATCGGTCAACCGTTTGATTTATGAACTTGAAAACTTCAACCTGTTCATGCATACCATTGTAGTAGCCCCACCTGTTATTTTCAAATATTTTCTACACCAGTCTTGTGATCTCTTACTTACAATTCTTAATAGACGTAAACCTCGCTATCATTGAGAGACTTCATTAGTTTCATTAATATCATTTCAAAATGGCCTCTGCATCGTGGAATGAAAGCTCATTTAGATGGAGAGATATATCTATACCAGAAAGTGTTGCAATTGATGTGGTTTGTGCGAAGGAGGATGTGTTCCAGGTTAGCCACTACTTGGATATTAAGTGTATTCTCAGAAGTATATTGAGTACCACGTTATGATTTATGTGTTCATTCTTCTTTGATTGTATCATTTTTAAAGGCGCGAGAGAGTCTTGAAAAGATATTGGCAAATTTGAAAACAACGAATTTTCACTTAGAAGAGAAACTTCAATCGGAGACACTTACCCGTGCACAACATGAACGAAACGCAGAGGAACATAAAGATCTTTGGAGCTCCGAAGTAAAATCAAGATCACGACTAGGTTTGCAGGTGAATTATTGCTTCAAATCTTGCTGCTAGAATAGCGTTTTTGAACTAATTAAGCCATTGATAACAAACATTTTAGCATTGTTTAAATTTTTTTGTATTTCTGACAACATTTTCTTTAAATGAGGAAAATCTCTTATTTTGCACATAGATACCAATATAGTTATGTTCAACTTGATTTAGATAATTGTTTTGGTTAGCTATTGCTTTCATTTTCATTATTAACAATTTTTCTATATGAAGCTTATATCAATGGAGAAAGAGATTCATAAACTGAAAGCAGAGTTAGATGCTGTAAGTTTGTACTTAAGTTCTTTTTTGTATTTGTGACTTTTCATTAACACAAGTCATAATGTCCTTTTTAACGCCAACTCATGAATTTAACTTTCATTTTGTGCTTTCTTTTTAAATCAAAAGGACAAACACCTTTCTCTTTCTTATGTAGAAGGTTTTGTATTTCCTATCTTAGCCTTGTGTTCACTTTTAAATTACCCTTGCATTTCACTTTTTCTTAAGGAACAACGCAAAGTCATGCATGTTGAAGAGCTAAAAAGGAATTTGGAATCAAAACTGGATGATCATGACAAGCGGTATATCAAATCAAACTAATTTTTTTGTTCATAGTGCATGATGTTAAATTTTAAAATATCAAATTTTGTTATCATTCAATGTAAATTTACATCATAATTGAGAATGTGAGAATCAGAAATCAGTTGGTTTACTGAGCATTCATTCACCTCTAGATTTGCACAGCAACGGGAAGAATCAAATGCTTTGAAAACCAAATTGAAACAATATCAAAGAAGAATCAAGGTTCATATATTGCTTTGTTCTTTTTCAGTAGTACTTTGTCATAATTTTTTATGATGAATAGTTTTAAGGTAAATGTTATGCTCTCCCCCAGTTTTATATGAGTTAAATATAGTTTCAGTCAGCTGGGGCACATCTTTACGTTTTGTGATATAAGGGCTGATTTTTAATGAAAGTGTATTGACCCTAGAACGATTTTTACTTGAAGGATGTGGAAGCTGGTGAACGACGAATACCAAAGATTTACAATGACTTTGAAAGAGAAAAGGATGTTATGATGAATAACAATTCCAATCTTAGACGCCAGGTGAGTAATTTTGCACGTTTGTGAATTAGAAGTGATTTGTGTAACAGCACCACTCAATATCTGCTTAGTTAATGTCTTAAGTAGTTCATGTCCCATTTGGGTGACATCCCAAAAATAGGTGATGATTGAACTTGTTGAAAGATCTATAACTTCTCATTCTAATTCCATTATCAGAAAAATGTCATAAAAATTAGTTAATGAAAGTAGTTTATGAATTACAGGTTGACTCTTTGATTGAGCAGTTAAAGCAGGAACAAGAATATCGATCCAAAGCAGAAACAAATTCGAAGAGAAATGACCAAGGTATACTACTTGCTCAGCACATGAGTTTAGGGTGTATTTTATTCTTCTTCCTTCATCTTGATTGGTTATTATCTTGTTTTGATATTCAGAACCCTAAATCTTAAATCTTTTTGTATCGTTGCTCTATTACAGCTGCTCTCTGACTTTTGCTTTTGCACATTTTAGAACTACTTGATCTTCGAACCAAGGAAAAGGTACTTTGAAAGCATTCACAAATGTTTAATTGTAGGCATCATCTGACCTACCTGCGGTTTCTGTTATTAGCAATTAAGATTTCATTGAAAAAGACAAATTAAGCAACATCATTGCTACCACCTGCTACTACCTTAACTTTTCAAAGTTTATCTTTGAATATTTCCTTGTATCATCCACTTGCTTTTAATTTACCAACTGTCGTTTGATTAAATTGTTAATCCTTCATTCTGAAGTTGGAATGAATGGTTTTCTTTAAGTTTCAATGAAAAAAAATGAAAAAATTGACTCCATGAATTCATTGCTTTCTTATTTCATTAATGATCACTTATTTGAGTATAATCTCGTTATTTTTACCTTTTAGATATTGTCCTTTGAAAAAGCAAAGTTAGAAAGAGAAAACGGATTATTAGAAGAGGAGCTTGATAAACTCAAAGTGATTAATTCTCTTTGAATTAAGTAAAACTTTATATTTTCACTGAAACATGATGTATACCAGGAATTCTTACTTTATATAAATGGCTTAATTGCTCATTTTCTTTAATTTTGGAACTTCTTTTACTATTCATTTAGAAACTTTTAGTTGTACACCAGCTGCATATTCAACTTGTCAATTTCTGTATTATACAGAACTTCTACGAGCTTAACTATATAGACAGAAATAGTTTGGAGGCTTTCAAAAGAGATGTTGAAACCAAGGTATGAATTGCATACTGCTATTGTCCCCTGCATGATTCTTAGTTTTGTTCTACTCAATTATTCCAAGGATATTGCTCTGTTGATAAAATTAGCACTGATTTTTTTCTTTAGCTTTGTTATCTTCAGTGCAGTTGTTTTTGCACGATTTTGAATAGAAGCTAAGATAATATAAATAGCAAAGATAGTGCAAAGTTTATTGTTCCCTGTTCTAGTAGATGAAACCAGAACGTGTTATATCATTTATTGCTCACTTTCATCCATGTTTTGTGTAGGCTCGTTTGGAAATAAACAAGAAGCTACAGGATGTGAACACTGAGCTTGAAGAGCAAGTGAGGATTTACGTCTTTGTAATTCGATATGATAAAATACGATCTCTATTTATTCCATTTACCCATGCTATAGTATCAACACGTACTCACCATATTCAAATTGCTGTCAATTTATTTGCAAGCTATCTGCTTAGGTTCATCAATTTGGAATGTTTTCTTTCAGGCAACGGCAAGAGAAGCCTATGACAGATTGAGAAATGAAACTGAGTCCAAGTGCAAAAAAGAATTAGAAAGTACTATAAATAATCTTAAGGTTGGGAAAATTACAAAAAATAGTTACTGCTTTTTTCTTCGTTTATTGATTGATTGACTTGACTGTAGGTAACTATCGATTTCTCTTTTCCAGAATGAATTATCATTTGTCAAATCTGCGTTGCAAGAAGGTATCATAAAAAATGGTACTTATGAGACTGAAGCCAACCGAATTCGGGTTTGTTTTATTTTGAAGTTTATGCATATTTCATGTCACGATAGAAGTCTATTTATATATTACAAGCAATTGCGGACGTTGTATTTTAGCATCAGAATTATTTTTCTTGTTAAAGATTGTATTACTAGTATAGAGAACTGCCATTATGATACTTGCGTTTTCTGTTCCATTGGATTTATTTTTCAGTTTAATGGTTAAAACATGCTATGACTTCTCAAGATTATTGCTTTTATTGCTTTATTCAGTCCAAGATATCCCAATAGAGTTTCTATGTTTTCGCTAAGTATTTTGGCTAAATTGCTATTCTCCCAGGAGCTTTATCGACACGAAATAGAGGAGAAACAGAAGCTTGCCGAAAAAGTTGAAGAGTTAAATGACCAAAGTGTGCGTCTGGAGTAAGTACGGCGTTTAGCAGAGTATCACGTAGGCATATCTGATTGACACATACTAATTTTTGTTTGAATGCAAACGGCATGGAGTTCACTAGTAGAGATTGATTAATCTAGTTGGTTAATTTGTAGCTTCAGATTAGTGTTATTTGTGATTATCCATCTATGTTCCTTGAACATTGTAGTATTGGCATGCTATCCATTATCATTTGGTAAAATGTTGTACTGAATACAATCAAATATAAGTCTTAAAGTAGACCACCTACTTTCTCGTATTCATAGGTCTCTTTTTGAGTTTTCCCCCCTTCTTAAAATAATTTGCGCTTTTAGCAGAATCAGCATTTTGTCTTCATTTAGGTACTGCCGTTGAAATGTATTCATAGTTCGTAATGCCACCACTTTTTGAAAGAATTTGCTTTTTCGAAAATGAGTAAATGCAAATTTATAGTTCATTCAATTATTTCAAGCAGCACAGAAAGATCTCGAAAGAGTTATCAAAGAAGATCTTCACCAAATGTAAATAATTTTGCTCATATGACACCGTCGCTATATTTCATCAGTAGTCGTTAATATTTTACTTGTTCTTTGATTTTGTGTTTTTCTTTCAAAAGTTTTCGCTACACCATATTAGGCTGTTTTTCAATATTAAACAACAACAACAACAGTGACACTTTAACTTTGAAAGCATTTTACCTCCTTTCTCTAGAATGGCAATACTCTGTACCTTTCTGCTGAAAGGGATGAACATACATCTACACCAGGTGAATATTTATTTTTAAAATGTTTGTTGTTATTCATAAAATACTTTGTTGCAGTCGTCAGTTTCCCGACACTGGGCTTTGTTTTCAAAATTATTGAATATGCATTCATACATAAATGTTAATTGGTTCCCCCAAAAGATTTTATTTTCCCTAATGGAGCTGTCGCCCCTGCCACCCCTATGATGATGCCCCAGCTTTTGGCAGTTTCTTGATCTTATCATTTTTAATTTCTGCTTTTCAAAGTCGATGTTTTGAGATTAAATTTTCGTATTTATTCTCATTAAGTTTTTTGTACGAAAACCACTTTTTTGCCTTAGCTTCAATTTTCTTAACTTTTCCCCGAATTTGGGCTGATATTTTCTTACTTTTTACTGTATGAAACAGGTGCTAGAACAGGCTACCCCCTCTTTGTTAACCTTGTAAACTCTAATTTTGAACGTAGGACTGAGGCAGTATCACTGATGATACTAAACTTCGCATATTGAGCCTTACGATTTCTGAAGATTTTCTTGAGATTTTGGCATTTTGAGCTTCATTTTCGTAAGAAAGAAAATAACGTGTATTCTATTCATTTCTAGCTCTGCGTCATTCCGTTGTCGGTTCCTTTGTGGCGCCAGTTCATAGAGGAGGCTCATCGCCACGTAATTATTTGCCTACACATCGACGCAGTTATCTCACTTAGTTGTAATCTGTCCCCATCATTATTTAGCATTTTTATATGTGTAATGGACATCATAAAGATTTTATGCAGCAAAGATTACGTTGTTAGGAATAAGTTAATTATGTTTTCATGACTGTTGTTTATATTTTTAGCATATTGTGTAATTGATGTTTCTATATAAAATAATGTATGATATTTTATTTCAAGTTGCCTTTACTAAAAGAAAGATGTTTCTGCTGTTACAATGCTAGAGCTTCATACAAAATGTGTTTATCCGACATTTCATTTCATTTGTAAATGGAAGACATATTTCGAGCCATGATGATTAATCTTTTGAGCTAGAATGATAATTGACATCTTTTTGCATTTCAACGTCTTTTTCGAGTTTCCTACATTGCTTTGAATTCACCAAGCGAGCTGCTAAGTTACTTTTGTCAGGATTAAAAAATTGTTCTTACTTGTTGACGCTTATGCCTTAATGACAACATTTAAAACTCTCAAAAATTCGACTCTGGTTTTTGCTGTAACTAATTTACATTCTTTTTTTACAAGAACAAAGTTTGTAAGAACATCAAGGCTCAGAATCACTGAAATTATAAAAACAACTTAGAATATTGCAAAGCTCAAGCTTCATGAAGACTTTGAATTTTCATATATTCGAGATGTATGACTGCTTTTGGATTGACTTTGCCAATATAGATACAACATGTATCATTTTGTTCCTTATTTATTTTACATTATTATGAAGCAAGACATCAAAAAAGATTTGAATATATTCCATTGATTTTCAGACGGAGTTACACCTTTAGTACTTCAGAATAATTTAACATTAATCGACACCAAGAGGCTCAAAACCAACAGATTTAAGCATATTAAGGAGGCTCAGCAAAAAATAAGATATGCTTATAAAAAAAGAGTGGAGTCGCCAATGGCGGCGCCATCAGGGGGGCTCTCCCCTAACTTCTTGACATAACCAAGTGTCTAATTCGTCCAAATTCGGTGAGAAACTGTTTGGGTTGAGTTGGGGAACCTCTAGAAAAGTATTGAAATGGGTGAGGCAACCAAATCGGGTTTCAAAACTAGCACTACTCTTTAGTCCGTGACTATTAAGATGTTCAAACAGTAATAAGAGTGATATTTGGCAGAATTCCTTAATAATGCAAGAAATGCAATTCGGTGTAACCAAGGTTAGTAGCTCTGATGTAACGCAAAATCTCCTCATCTATTTACTGTATTTCTTGTAATGAACGTTGCTCTCTTACAAGCGCTACCCTCAATGACGCCGCACTTTGACTAAACATTTGTAAAAAGACACCTCCCTTCAAAGAACATCGCCCTCGCTCTGTAACTAACGCCACGTTGATAAGTTCATATCATGAACAAAGACTGTGATGGGGACAAGATTTAATGGCATTCTTTGCTATTTTCCATACTGTGAGCACGTCTTTTTGAACTTTTAAGACATTTGTCCCACAGTCCTTGTCACGCTCATTTGGTTAAAGTACTCTGCGGCGTTCTTTACAGGAAATACTCTTTGGAACCGAATAGTAGGGAGCCCCCCGATTGCAGATTTTGAAACTTTCACCACCCACTTCCATTTATTATACAGAGCCC
>WIPJ01000487.1:198121-211133 GCA_018155075.1 Cassiopea andromeda
CCCCCCCCCCCAACTAAGCAACTTCGAAGAAGTCCAACTCCCCATTTTGCTAACCAAAGGATTTCAAGGCTTTAAAAAGGGTAAGTGCCCCCAACTCTTCACAACTCCTCCAATTTATGCATTTTTATCAAACATAGTAGCCTCCGTCCTTGTTATACACCCCCTCTATTTGTTGCCAAAGAGAACGTAAGTTAATTTGTGGTAGCAGTGAAGTTTTATATAAATACGACATCACTTCCGGGATCATTCGTTTTGAATGAAAACTTGCATTCTCCATGTCCAATCTCGTTCTTGATTGGTTGATAGGCCATTATGGATCCTAATTGATAAAAGCTATGACTTTGATTGACAAACTAGCTCATGCCATTATTGGTTTACACAAAAGAGGAACAAAGCTTATTGTGCTAAGTGATAATTGATTGGTTTAGGATTGTACAGGATAATAGAACGATGAGAATAACAACGCTTTCATTGGAAATCAATAAATCGTCCACAGAGAACGGAGGGCAAGAGAAGGGCAAATAGTGGATTGGTAACGTTAGAAAAGAAGTAAAGCCAGAATCTACAACAATAAACATCATCTATCCATATAAGAAAGGATTGTCACTGTCTATAATGATGCCATGTCTGATGTTAGATGAGACACCGAAAACCCACAACAAAGTTGAGTATGAAAATGGGCCTAGCATATCTTACATGTCAGAAGAAGCGACATGGCTGTACTATGAACTACAGCAAGAAGCAAATTTTCTAATTATTGATTGTAGACCATTCACCGAGTACAGTAGAGCACATATTAAAGGAGCAATCAATTTGGCAATATCAGATCTTATGCTACGCCGGTTGAAGAAGGGCAATATGCCGTTAACAAACTTGATGAATTCCGATACATCTAAAGATAAATTCGAGCGACGCGCACAGTTTGAAAGAATAGTCGTATATGATTCAGATAGTAGAAAGGAGACATTGGACAACAATGTCATCAAGTTTTTATTGAATAAGCTATGCGATGGTAACAGAGTGTGTTTTCTTGAAGGTATAATGATCATGCTTCTCTCTACTCGAAATCTCTAGCCTAGGCCTTATTACACAAATGCTTCTTTTTCATAGATAAACAATAGTAGAGAAATTTCGAAAGTGTTTAGTAAATGGTGGGCTTGCACTCATTAGAAATTTCATTTTCAAGCTTGCTCTTTTGATGTTCCATATTGATGTCGATGAATAATTAAAGATAGGGTACAGATTTCTGTTTAACAGAAGCTCTTAGTGTCATAGCGATTAGTAGTTTGTAAAGAGGGAAAGACGTAGACCAATAACAATGTAAAGGGAAATGGTTGCAAATGGGTGGTTTTTAGCTGGATTCAATTCTTTCACCTTACTTAAGGCTAGACGAAAAAGACGGAACAGAGTAACCAATCGGAAATCACAGAGAAGCACGGTGATTGGGTTCGGTCATCCTGTTGCTGATATATGGGTAGAGAATCGGATAGGCGATCACATTAGAGGATATAGAAGTATAACCGCAAAATATAAACAGAATAATTGAAGTAGCAGGTCATGAGGGAGAATTTACTTCAAATTGTTCTCCTTTTGAGCACCTTATGCGTAAACTGTGGTCAAGTCAGGTTAAGTCATGTTACATGAGTAATGCATGTTGTAAAATGCTCACATTAATCACTATAAGATCTCATCTCATTGTTTATTATCATCATCATGTCTCACATGATGTATACAATCACATTATCTAGATCTGAGTATGACCATCACAGTCATATCACTCTCTTAATTACCCTCAAAGTGTAAAACACGACGGCAGTATCTGAAAACAGGTGCAAATAACTTGAGCTGCAGGGATGTAGGTAGCATTCAAAAATTGGTGGGTGGGGCACACATCTTCAGGGGCACCCTCATTAGCAAGAAAGGGCAACTATATAAGCTGGAAAGGAACACTCTACATACCAATTTGTTAAAAGTGGGGGCCCATACCCCATGTGTCCCCTGGTCCTACGTATAAGTTAAGTTATATTTTCCTTACATTGTCAACCTTTTCATGACTTACATATCTTATGAGCAGTGGTGTAGAGGTAAATTGATAGCCAGGGGGTCTCTTGTTATGCACTTATCTTTATAAGAAACTAAGAGCTGGCACACCTAGTTATATAAGAAACTGAAAAAGTTGTCGAGGAAGGGCTTTTTGATTTTTAAATTTTGGGAACCAAACATTTTCAATAGGTTGTAATAAAGCATTTTGTCTACAAAGGAAGCATTTTGTCTACCCAGGCCTTTTACCTATAAGATATTTAGGAATTTATATGCCCCCCTCCTTGATACCTCCCCCCTATTCTACACCTCTACTCCTGGGTCTTTTCCATGCTAATCTTTTATTCAGTTGCATTGTAATGGTGAACATTTGATCCTTTCTTAGGGGGATTTTTGCAATTTAAAGAGCATTATCCACAGCTTTGTCAGTGTGGTAGTGGAAGCGAAATTGGCATTGCTTTGCAGAGTTTATCAACATTGAAGCTATCTGATAGCAACAACAACTGCAATAATAGTTTGAATTTGAAATTGCAAGAGTACCCACAAATGAGAAAGGAACCATGCCGATACAACCCAGAAAGCTCAGGTCCTATTGAGATTATACCACACTTATATCTTGGCAGCAAGTCAGATTCTACAGACCGAAAGTGTTTAGAGACTTATCAAATAAAGTTTATTTTGAATGTTACTCATGACTTACCAAATCACTTTGAAGAAGATGGTGAATTGAGCTATTTGAAATTGCCAGTAGAAGACAACTGGGAAGGAGATCTTGTCAAGCTATTTCCAAAGGCATTTGCATTCATTGGTAGGTGCAATATTTCATGTCCATTCAAAAATTTAGTAATAGCTCCATAATTCTCTGACATTTTTTGATACAGAGAAGTTTGCTGGATTGTGGGAGCACTGAAAGATTATGATTTACCTCACATAGCTTGATATTGATTATAATACCTCACACAGATTTTATCAAGACCTAGGTATCCCTGCTGAATTTGGATAAGGACTACCCCAAGTATATTTGGAACTTTATGTCATGAACCATGAGTGGAGGGTTTTGGTGATTTACATGGTCTTTTTTATAAGAAACTTTGATCAGCACCTAGTGCTAAAGGTTTCTTAGCTTGATGTAAAAATTTTGGAATTTTGTTGCTAAAGTTTCTTTGTTAGTTTTGTATTTTTGAGACTGAAAAATGACTTATTATTTGAAAGTCAAACAGTTCTGGTAGTACATGGTGTCATGGGGGGACTTGTCCCCCACTTCTTCCCAAGATCAATTATCTAATTTGTTCAAATTCAATGAGAAAATGTTAGGGCTTGGGGTGAAGGACCTCTATCAAGAGTTTGAAGTTGGTGTGGCAACCAAATTGCATCATTATATTAGTGATGTAAAGTATTCCATGGAACCCCAGTTGAAAACCACTGATATAACTGCTCAACATGATACTAAACATCCCCTAATTTGTGATGGCTCCCCTGACTTCTGGATGGATATAACCCAGTGGTGTTCATCCTTTTTGGTGATGCAAAACCCTAGGACAGCATTTCAGTGTTCATATATCTGCACAAGAGAATAAAAAATAACTTTCAATCATAGCATTGTTGCAATTTATGTTTATTTAGATATTACAGAGCAGGGGACCAATAACTGATCCTTGGAGAGCACCAAGTCTTTGCATTCTCTATATTAAAGCTCTATATAGCTCTATGTTTAATGTATATGGAAGTATGTAGTGCCAACTATAAGTAAATAAATAATTATTATTATATTATTTTTATTATGACGAAACTCTTTGATTGCACTCATGTAACCTTAGTGTTCCATGGAAACCCAGTTGAAAACCACTGATGTAACTGCTCAACATCACAAAAAATGCCCAAGCAGATCAAAATAACAATTTAAAATCCTTTCCAGACAAAAATTGTACAGATTAATGAATGGAACCAAGTCATTGCACTCTTCTTTAGACAAATTGATATTGTACAGTTTCTTAATTTTTCTTGAACAAAGTATTAAAGCTTCTTAATTTTTTGACTGGCCTAGTACTCATTTTTTATAAACTAGTTTCTTATAAAATATGTGTATTCTAGTGGTGTGTTTTTTATGAGATAAAAATCAAATCTATTCTTATCTGCAAATGCATTTATTGCACTGCCAAGTTAAAGGTACTGTAAAGATTGTCATTTGTTACCTAAATTTCAATGAAAATGCCATTCCTATCATGCTGTGATTATTCTTTGTATTTCGATGATATTTCTCAAGATCACCCTTAGTAAGACTATTTATATTTTTCTCATGATACAAGCGGAGTGCTTTGTTTGATATTTTATTCCTCACTTTTTCAATATAAACTAAATACCAATCACAGAATTTCTCAAAGGGGAGTCATTTTTTGTGATAAAATATTCCAAGCTACATTGCAAAGTTTTCCAGTGTCTGTGGCACTATTTGATATGATATTGGCATTAGAATCTATTTGCTTGCTATATCTTTCTGCTCCAGTTGACTTTACACAATGAATCTAGCAGAAATGATTGTGATTTTGAAATGAAGTGATTCTGTATCGCTTTCTTAAAAGTACCTGCCACGCTGATAAGTGGGGTTATAAAATAGTTTTGCATGTTTTTGTGTGGCTACAAAATTTATGGCACATGTTTTTATGGGCTGTAAAAAGTTTTGATGGTCTAAATAATTTGCTTCCACCCCGGTACCTGTCAAACTTGATAGCAGCTCCCTAAATTATTTTCATTTGCGGTTTAAGAGAAAGATTCAGAATATGAAAGTAGCAGTCTCTATACAACTTAAAGATCTCTTTGTACAACGGATTGGTAGATATATTATCCTAATCATCATCATCATTAACATCATCATGAGTGGCATAAACGGCTGGCCAGCATGCAGCCCGCTTAGTCGTCTACTGCTGAAATTCCTAGATCCTCTTAGATGCAATCCTTCTTATTCATTCTCTGTTTACATCAGCTTCTCCTGCTAAGTAGTCTCTAGTGTAGAATCTGTTTCCTCATCTCTCTTCAAATGCTCAGTGTAGTTGAGTTATCTTTTTAGTATCCCAGTCAAAGCATTGCTCTTTCCAACGGGTAAGTCCAACCCCTTCCTAATTGATAGTTGAACTCCTTTCTTTGTGCCCTACTCGAAAATTGCATCGATTCCTGATGTTTCCTCGATGAATGGCAGTGAAATACAGCCCAAAATCTATCCTGAGTTTGGTACCTCAGTTAGCTACCCATTCCAGTCAATAGCGGCGCCCAGGAAGGACTAGGAGCAGTGACGTGTTGGAGACGCTCGGGACCGCTAGGAATTAAGTATGATGGGGCCCTTTTGTAGCAAATAAACAAAAACGGATGAATGAATCCAATGCCGTGTAAGCAACAATGCATAGTAAGGGTATTGGGATGGCCTCAAAAAGCCTTTAAGCACAGTATTGCCACAAAGCACATAATGATGAAATGTGTTGCGGCCCCTTTTGGTCGGGATCCCTTAGTTTTTTAAGTAGGCGCCCTAAACCTCGTTATGCCACTGACTGAGAGGAACCTCTAGTAACAGTTTTTTCTATTTATTTTACACCAGTACTCTTTACAAGGCGTCCTGTTAACACGCTATTGTACTAAAATTGTACGATAGTCACTAAAGTTGGTGTGGCAACAGAAAGGCGTGATCAGTTAAAGGGCATGGCCCCCTAAAATCCTCCCCCTCCCCTGGTTTTTGACGCCTGCCACCGCCCCAGTTTCCAGTATATCGTAGCGAAGCTTCGTTGCTCTGACTCTGCAATTACTTGACTGTCAAGTTTGCACAAGTTTGCACAGGAACTGATAGAAAAGCATTAAAGGAAAGCTGCAACAGTTAACTGAAATAAGCACCGTAGATTCATAGCCATAATCTTCAGAATGCCACCATTGAGGCACACACAGCACAAGGAAGTATACATGTGAGATATTCATGCAGAATTCTTTGTTTTTGACATCATCAAGGTTTTAGGTCAAAATGGCAAGGATTTTGAACTTAGCTTTAGAGATCTCAAGGTTGTCAGGTTCCAGAGGTTGAAAAGTCTGAATTTTTCAAATCCTACTAGTCTCTTGTCTTCACTTTTCATTATCCAGCCCCCACACCAGAGGTTTGGTGGGAATTTTATTATTCCGTACTCTATCAGCAGTCAACTACATCAATACAGTTTTGTGAAATATAAGCTTCCATCTATTGATCATAGTTTTACTTATTATCAGGATTCGGGTGTATCCTACAATAGACAATTCAGAAAGACCTCGTCATGTCTAACGAATGTTTTGTTTATGTCTTATAGAGAAAGCAATAGATTGCCGTAAAAATGTGTTGGTCCATTGCGTTGGAGGTGTATCAAGGTCAAGCACTGTTGTCATCGCTTATCTTATGCTAAAACATGGGTATTCATTAAATGATGCATTCGACCATGTAAAAGCAAAAAAGAGTAACATTTCTCCAAATTTCAATTTTATGCAGCAGTTGTTGGACATCGAGAGAACGCAGGCTCCAGAAGAAGGTAGCGAAACTAGTATTTCAAGCCACAGTTCATTCGAAAGTCAGATATCGGACTTACCAAATAATATTCCTTGATTTTCTATGAAAATCATTTTAATAAGTGATTTTACTCAATGTTGCTTATAGTATGAATAAGATTTGATCGTTACAATTAAGTATATTACGTTGCATTCATACAAAGGATGGTTCTTTGGAAAACCTCATTTTAGAGCATACCTTTTTTCGCCCGTTAGTAAGTTCATGACGTGTTTACCATTGGCCTTTTTGAAGTTTGTTTGGTGAATATAGTATTAGCTTGTCAGGATATACAACACCCTTTATATGTATATATATATATATATATATATATATATATATATATATATATATATATATATATATATATATGTATACATGTGACATATGTATGTGTTTATATGTCATGAACATATTTTATATGTTTTATATTACGTTGTGTTTGCAGCTCCTCATTCAAAATGGTGTATTTTTGATTTCTTTAGTTGTAGCCTCACCAAATTAGTTTTTATTCTCAACAGAACAACTCAGTCTATCTTGTATTTGTAATGTTGAAGTTGATTTACTCCAATATATTTTTGTATTTGCTCAACAGTAGATTAATTAGTAAGAACAGCACAATTTTTAAATTGTTTGAGATAAATGTTTCTATCTTTTATATTCAGTTTTTGTATGCAAATTTGGGAGAAACTCGCCACGTTTTTATCGTTTCTCTCTGGTTTCTATCTTGTGTCATATGATAATCTTGATGCTTTATTTTCATCAGGCTTAGTGTCAGAGATAAATGTAATTCATGGATGTACTTTGTACTGTTTCCTGCCAACAAGGGATGCTAAAACCACTCCTTGAAAAGCATACCAACAATATGATAGACGGTGTATAATGTCTCTTTCATCGTGATGGAATTGTTGCGTCTCCAACCCTTCAAGATTTCCCTTAATGTCAATCTTATATCAAGATTCCCTTTGACAAACAATGATAGAGCCTACAATTTTGAGATGAGCCTGCAGATGTTGTTATGTGATGTGGTAGTTTCAGTAATAACTTCAGTAATCGTGTATACCACTAGCAGAAGTCTTCATAGTGTTAAGTCTGAATATCAAGGTTTCTCCAAGTTCATTTTTGAGATCTTAAGGTCTTTAGTTTTCAGAGGCAGGGAGGTCTGCTAGAATAGCACAGGCTCCAAGCCAAATACCAGAAAAGGATAGCTGACAGTGTAGCATTTCAATACTACTTTGTGGTGAAAAACATAGAGGTGAACATGCCTATCATATTTACTCAAGCACATACATGAAACATTGATAGCAACCTTGACTTGAATGTCGCGCTGAGGTGTTGACTATTTGAAACCGAAATATTCCATGTTTTAGACTGTAGGTTTTTGTATTAAGTAATGGTTCTTTATGTGAAGTGGCGATTTTTTAAAAAAATCAGAGGCAACGGTGCTGAATTGGCCGAGTATTCTACCGAGAAGAACTAGCCGAAATTTACCAAGTATACGGTTTTTTAATTGGAAACGTTTAGAAGACAATTGAGGCTTAGGTATAAAAGTCGTTGTCTCAAAAAAAAGCATCTATTTAGCCTTTGGTAAAGTAATTTTTCGGATTTAATGGTACCTGGGGGCACCTTGCCCCCCGAATAACCGCTACTGCTTATGCACGGGTTTTTATGCATTTCATTAAGAATATTTCTGGCCCCCCGCACACCATAACCTGTCCTTGTTCAATAACAAAGAGCAGTGAAATTTTGCGTCATATTGTACCCAAATGTTTATTTGATATTGATGTGCACAGGGGTGGAGCCAGGAAGTTTCCGACGGGGACTGCTCTTCTGACGAGGAATTCAAATACGGTTTTGAGGGCACTTTTAATGCCAAAAATCTCTGAAAAAATAATTCTTTACCTTCCGAAGGGGGCTCTATCCCTCCACTGGCGCCGCCCCTCTAATAACAATCAAGATGGCCAACAAAACTATAGTCCTAATACTGTACATATTTTGTCATTGGCTTCATGAACGATATTCACACAAAATTTTCTTTGTAAAAAGTTACCTTATGATGAGTCAGCTGACAGTTTTGCTGCATTTATGACTCCATTTTTGTATTGATTCAAAACATCTTGCTTGATGTTCAAAACATTGAAGTAGCGTCAGCATACGTTTCACGTTTCCCGCCAAAGCTGCCGCGAACGAAGTACCGGAGGGTGTCATTTTTTCAGACGAACAAACGATTGTTATTTCTCGGTGGTTTCCTGGCAAACAATAGCTTTAAGATTATTCTTGTCTGTAAACAGCTGTTTTTCTTGGAATTTGAATGAACAACAAATAGACATCTTGGGCAGTAACTTTTTCTTTTGATATTTTCTTGCAGTAAATTTATTTTGCTTGCAATTTTTGAAATTAGTTTTGATGATCCCTCCGGTAATTTCTTAGTGGTCTGCCCCTTATGCAGACAGACCGGAGCTGGGGGGCTGCAGCCCCCTCCAATTTTTTTAGTAGTGTATTATGTCATGAAATAGAAATTGTCCTATAATATCTACGAAATTATGCAGTTTGCATGATGGATGGGAATTTTCTTTTGCAATTTGCTATTATTTCATTATCTTTGTAGCTAAAGAGAGATCTAAAATTTTGGTTGAGCTCAACCTTGGTCTCTGACCAGGGGTGTAGAGCTGGGAGGCTCAGCCCCTCTAGTTATTTTTTACTTTATTTTGGGGGACTAGAGCCCTCTAGTTACTCCAAACAAACACTGAATCAGAGCAAAAAATGACAAAGCTACGAGATTCCTGTTCATGTTCCTAGAATAATCAACATCACCATGACCCTTTTTCTAAAACGAAGTTCTTCCGACGGCTTCCTTTATGTTCAACTTTGTCATAAAACTAAACCATCTCCTTTCAAAATAAGCTACTTTTCAGCCTTCTTCATGGATGAAAATTATGTGAAACCTTCCCTTCCCCAACAGATAAAACCGCACAATTTGCAGGGCAATTGAATCTCTTTGCAGGATAATAATGCCTCGCCAAATATGAATTTCAGTGCACATTCTGGGGTAAACTATCTTTCTTTCGGCGCAATAGGGTGAGATCTTTTTTTCCGTTGGCGTGCCTCCCATGTGGGCTCTACAATACCTATAACGGAAATCAAATGCCGTAACCCTCCCTTTTTGTGGCGTTGTGTAAAGGGTGAATGATCCCATATATGTGTAGGCCGCAAGGCTGATATGGCATAACATACTCCCTGCGGTATCGTTAATGTACTTTGTGTTTTTTCTTGTATCTTGTATTTTGTAAGAACAAGAAGTATTTATGCAAAAAAAGATCTTCTTTCTAGCGTTTGACTATATGATAGCAGAAACAAGGGTCATCATAACTTCTTTGCATTTTTTTCAAGTTAAAAGGTTAGTTTTCGCTCTCTGGGAACAGATATCAATGGTGATAGCAACTTTCATACGTTCCAAAAGGGCGTTTTCTGACATTTAGAGGGCGTAGCTCTGAAAAACTTCTGTGAGCAAGCTCCCAGACCCCCATCATTCTTCCCCTCTTCTTTTTCGGTCTTGTATTGTGAAATGCCATAAGGGGTTTGTGTGCCTCCATTTTCAGTGGCGCTAGGAGCTTCTGGCAAATCGGTGAATTCATCTCCGCCGTGAATTACACTTGGCATAAATACAACTTGGTATCAATCAATTGAGATTTTTCACAGTTGGCAAAGACGACGTTTTTCTACTGTTTACTACTGCTGGAATGATTTTTTAAAAAATCTTTTATCAAAGTATAGGGCCTGACTTACACAATACTGGATTCATTTTAACTCCGGGTTGCTTCCACACCATCTGGACCAAACTGATGCTGTTTTCATTTGAGTTAGAAGACACCAGATTGCTGTCAATCCATTTTGGAATTCAGTTACACAGCATCGCTTTGCGCCGAATTTCTAAGGGAAAAGTGCATTATTTTGTTAGCTATGAAGTCATTTTTGCATCGCAACTAGGAATGATTTCATCCACAGTTCCGATGCATTGAGGAAATCATATTTGACTAATAAATTTGCATTTACTTTATTGGTTGCTTCTTCTGGGTCAGTTCTTCTTTCACAGAGTGCTTCATATGAACCCAAAGACGCAGTTTTTTAAAATTTATGACACCGATAGCAAACAAATTGTCTACAAAATGAAGGAAAATAACATTGCTTTGCGAAGATTGCCTCAAAAGCAAACTTTTAGTTCATTCTGCATTCACCTCTCAACAGTAGTTGCAACAGAAAGTATGGCGCCAATCTCAAATTTGTTCATATTTTAACCAAACAGCAGGTTATGGAGTGAGATCAAATCGGGTTCGTGCAGTTATATGACACCGGAAAGTGGAGTGGAGTGATTTCAATCAATGAAAGCAGATCAGTACCACACCGGATTACTATGGCGTCGTGTAACTGCATCCCCTAACTGATGTTAAAAGTAATCCGGTGTGATACAAATCCGGTATCGTGTAACTGGGGCCTAGATGCAACTATCGTAGTGCAATATCCAGTGTTTAGATGAAAGTATAGATGTTACGCCCCAGACCTTGTTTTATGTAAGTTTCAAACTGGGAACTGGCTTCTTTTTAGTTTAAATGATAATTCATGCCCATTGTCAATTAGCCTCGTTTTGGATTAAATTACATAGCCTCGTTTTGAGGTACACGAATTTATGCATGAGCCCCCTAGTTATTAATCTAACTCTACAGCACTGTCTCTGACATGCTAGAAAGCTCAATCTTTTCCTGCACACACATTATCAATTTGATTGTGAAAACATAAAATATCAAAAAGCTCTCAGATGTTATACAACGTGATTCCTCCAAGCAGATTTTGCCACCCTTAAATACAGGCCTGGCTACGAACTTGACCCTACAGGTAACTTCATATGACAAAGTAGGTCGCAAGTGGTGTGTTTTTGAGTGGGAATGTGTAGCAGAAGAGATTTACCGACATGATACTAAACCTCCATGACCATTGACAAGCGAAGGTCACAACCCTAGCTTTTACTAACAAGCCAAATCATTGCCGACGTCTTCAGCAGACAGTGAGGGTGTGACACCCCACACCCCCTTACCTCGGCACTCCCTCTAGGTCACACTCAAAACTAGTTGCGGTACACTTTTAGTATTTTCTCAAGGAAGGAAATATAACTCACAATACAAGTTCCTTTTATAAGAAAAACGCTTATAATAAAGCGAGGCTCAAATTGCAAAATCTTAAGAAAATTACGAGGCTCAATTTCCAAAATTAATTGTTTTTGTTGGCCAAAAATCGATATTTCATCATTATTACATTCAAATTATTTAAGATGGACTTCAAATTTGAGTATACAAGATTAACAACGAAAGTGTCTCATGCTCAATTTCGGGAAAAGTTAAGAAAACTGAGGCTCCCGCAAAAAGATGAATTTCTTATAAAAATAAAACAACTTTACCTGAAAGTCAAAAGAATGTATTCAAATCTTAGTTGATGTCATCATTCATGATAAAGCAAAACAAAAGTAGAACAGAATAGATGATACTGTATAGATCAGAGTTTTCCATTTCAAGCTGCCGCCCCCTTGACTTCTAGATAGACTCCTAGCACCCCCTACCCCATAAAGATATGCGAACCTTTTCCAAGTGAAACAACAATATCATACGAAGCCATGGGGGCAGCTGATAGAACTGAGCCAGTGGTCACAACACATGTGCCAAATCAGTCTTTTTCATGGGCTTGAAATTGTAAGATGGGGGTCTCGGAGCTTGCCTCCAGCAAATATTTTTTGAAGCAACACCCTCTAAATCATCAGGAAAGGCCACTTTGCATAAAATAATATTGTCTTCATCATTGATCTTCATGCTTAGAAGGAGCACAACTGATTTCTCAATTAGGTTTCATTGAATTTTGAAGATTCAGAAAGAAAAATGAAAAGCTGTACGCCGATTCTAGAAGCTGCAAAGAATCTCATCTAATGCTGGTACACCAAGAAGAGCCTACCGCAAATACCCGGCGTTGGCTACATGGGATAAACTTAGGATGCAAAAGTTCCCTATCACCCAACAGGATCGTTATCTACACAATATCTTCGCAGTTCGTAGGAGAGTTCGAGAATTAAAGCACTAGCATTCAAACTGAAATTTCTGCAACATTGATACCGAGTTTTAGCTTACCTCACAAAAAACTCAGCATTTCTGAACGCCAAATATCTGTTTTGTGGTGCTCTTAGATTCTAGATTAGGTTGAAATCATTGAGAAATGATTGAACATCAGTGTGGAGCACTTTTATATACTACTCCAATGAATTATTTAGGGGGGAATTCCCTCCTTGCTCCCAATGTTTATAGGTCTGACTATACACAAAATATGTATTTAAAAAACAATAAAATAGTACACAAGCTTAACCTTGTCGGCTTCTAAACATTCAATTTG
>WIPJ01000487.1:212390-231139 GCA_018155075.1 Cassiopea andromeda
CCCCCCTTCGCACCCGTGCTCCGACGTGCCTGGGGACAAGATTCATCCAAAGGCATATCATTTATTTTCAACGGAAGGGGCAGGCTCCCGAAAAGGGCACTTTGAGAAATTAGTCTTCCTAAAGTACCATTGTTAGAAGCAGGTATGTTGCTTCTGTTGTCAGCGATTACTACTCTTATGTTTTCAGAAGTTTTCCATGTCAAAAGGGCTTATCATACAACTTGTAGAACATAAAGATGCTTTATGTAAGCATGGTAGTCAAAAACTACTATACAGTTGTTAATGGTGTTCTAGCATGGGTTGAGAATTTAGAAAGAATTGCCTTGCTCATTTTTTAAATTTAAAGCAAAACTTCCGAATTGTTGGCAAGTAGTTTGCCTTCCTTATGCCCTGGAGCATAATCGTAGGGTTTTAGCACTTCCAATTATTGAAAGTTTTGTTGATTATTCTATCGTCTGTTGGTCCAATACTACTTTTGTCGACAAAATCTTATCTGGGCACTTGTGAAAGAAAGCAAAACTTAGTTGGAAATATCAAAGAGGCCTGTCCATTTACAGCTATGAGGGCAACGTACGTTCTGTCATAAAGATGTAGAACTGCTGAAAGACTTCAGAGGTACCAGGGTATAAGGGAGAGACAAGGCCCTCTCCGTGCAGAAAAACTGGATCGAGAAACGAACTTTGGAGAGCTAATACTGGTTTTACTTTATGAGGCCCCCCAGATCTTGAAGCATTTGTTGTCATGAGGCCAATTGGACCTTGAAGCATTGGAAAATTGGCACCTCCCCCGCCACTCCTCTCCTCGGCAGCTCCGTAAAGAATAGTGTCTTGAACAATTTGTGACAAGTGCTTTTCTCCTGACTTATCGACTCCGCTATTTTGTAACAGATCTTTAGATTCAAATTCAAAGCATTTCTTTTCTTTTAAGGAAATTTTCAAGAGTGGATTTCCTTGAAATATCTACATGTTATAGCGATCTTGGAATATGTTCATCTTGGAAAATTTAATGCCTGTCTTCAAACTTCTACTTCCTGTTAAAAGACATGATGTGAAGTTTTGGCCTTTGCTTTTTGTGTTGTGCACTTCTAGATCCTGCTCAATATTCAAGTTCAAAATTCTTGATAGGGCCCAATGGCTGGTGGGGCAACTTTTCTTCAGTGGTGGGGCAAATACCCCACCAGTACATATGTTAAAATGTGCCTTGCCCCTAGCCCTCTTTAATGTCATCTTTCAACCATTGACTTAATTTTCAATCAATGATGTACAAATGGCAACGAGGCAGATTCTTTGAATAGACTTGAGACCGAGGACTATGCCTTCCTTTCACCGCAGACAGTTCAATCCAAGCAGGTAGGGAAGGTTAATTACACCAACAGCAATCTATACCATCCCTATTTATGATAGAAACAACACTTTATGATTTGACTTAATGTCAACTATGCTTTCCGCTAGGCCATAACAGTTGGTTATACTCGAAGCTTGTTGAATTCTCCTGACTTTCAAAGATGGCAAAGTCAAAAAACCACACAAATCATAATCAGAGTAAGTTGACCGATTATGTCATTCCAGAATTAAGTAGCAACTAAGTAAATTGTTAACTTTTTCGGCAGTTGGATCATTGGGATATAACTTGTATATATTTTTACGAAAGTCAACAATTCAAACTACAGAAGGTATGATCAGGCACATCTCTCCTTCAACCAACAAAAACAATGATCGATACAACCACTGAAATTTGCAACGAAAATGGTATTTTTAGGCAAGAGTGCTATTGAATGGGGATCTTGTATTCACAAAAAAGATATTTGTTGCTTCACTTGACATAGAAGGCACAGTTAGACAAGAGTATTGCTTAGTGTTTTGCGTCTTAACTGAAAATGCCCCTTATAGCCAAAATTTTGATAGCCAGGACATACGCACAAGTTGATAGTAAATAGTACATTTTCTAATGCAGCGATTGCACAAGAAAATGTATTATCTACAACCAACTTGTATGTATGTATATTCATATATTCTTATATCTATAAACAGTATATTCCCAATAACTGTGACTCATCTGGGTTGTAGTCCCTCTTAAGTGGAGGGTGATTTAAGTGGTCATGTCACTGTATCTTCTTGCTTACATGCCCATGTTGATATGCCCATTTTAGCCCTATAATGCCAATGGAGAGAAAATTTTGCCTTTAAAAAGTTACCTAATAGCTCTACTGGTAGAATCAAAATAACTGAAAGAATTTGAGAAAAATGCCAGAAATGAGTCCTGCATCCTCGTTTTACTTGGTATCATTTATACTGCCATGGGCATTTATGGAATGTGTGAGCCCAAGTATCATTACTGGAAATGCCAAGGACCATATCTGCTACCAGGGACATTATAGGGTTAATTTTCACATAGGCAAAGTATTTTCCCTTCCCATTACATTTCAAATTGTTATGAAATCAGTGATGATTGTGCAGGGAGTCTTATTTCAATGTCAATTCTTGAGTTAACAAAACAAGTATTAGTATTTTGGCCTCTATCCCAGTTAGAAGGATTAAAGTTACTGTTTTTACCCTCAAAATTGGTCCCAGTTAGTGGGAATACTGGATATCAGGGGTCCCAGTTATGCAGAGGAAGGTATATGAAGATGTATATGAGTTTTCAGGGGGGTAGAAAAGTGGTCTCATTTGGCAGTAGTCCAAATTATACTGTGTCCCAGTTACTGTGAGTATACTTTTGTTAGGGGTTGGGAACCTTTGTGGCCAGGAGAACCATTAAATTTTTGTACTTTAAAATGCATTTTCATGAGAGCCATGCAATTGGATACTGGTGTCACATCAAACCGCAAAAGTAGTCTGATTCAACACTGACTTGGCCAATGTTCTGTCAAGCTAATATCACAGCAGTGGTAGCTTTGTAAAGCTACTCTAGAGGTATTCACTGTTTTGCAATACTTTGAAGAAATGTCTGCTAAGATTTGTCTGTGAGCCAGAGAGCCATATGCAGTCATCAAAAGAGCCACATCTGGCTCACAAGCCACAGGTGCCTGACCCTTGCTGTATGAGCATCTGTTGGTGAGGTGATGAGTTTAGAGTGAACCACTATATGTACCATACATTCCCTTGTAGCCCCTTTCTCAATTATGCTCCTCTCTACTATAATCTCCCCTTTAGGAGCAGAAAATTACCTAGCCCCTACTCTACTACACCCTCCTTGAAAAACATTGAATGCTACCAAAGTTATGTTGGCTTGATAACGTAAGCTTGATCACACTCATAAATAGAGTAAGCGTGATCACACTCAATAAACAATAGTCTTCAACATCTCAGTAATCAAAGTCAACCATGTACATACTGCAGAGATAAATATTCTAGATCAATGGTTAGTTAATAAAATATTTCATTTTCAATTTTGCTACTTTGGTCCTCATGTTTAGGAAACTTGTCATCTTTTCTAACTTTGTGTGCTATGCTGTTGTTCATTTTACAAATATCAAATACTTAATTTAGTATTGAGAGTTCTCTCATCTTCTAAAGATTTATTTACTTTTGCACCCCAGGTATGCACCTACATTCACAATGGGAGTGAGTATTCTGACAATACTCTCTCTTATTTTGAATGTTGCCATACACCTGAGGAGCTACTGGTAACCAATGACATGAGTTTTACATGCAATTTGATATGGCTTATATAAGTGCATCTTATTGTTTATGATAAATTGTTTGAAATTCTTTTAGCAGTATTCCCATCATTCAGTCTATGCTTGCATAAGATAAGTTATATCACTTTGTTGAAAGCTAGATTACAAAGTTTAGCATGTGTGCAGGTCTTTTCTCAATTAGAACTGTACAACTAGAAATGGGTGTAGTAAGGTGCACAACTGCAATTGTATTACGATCATTTGAGAATACAGACTGATTTTAGTTTGTATGCCAAAAAGTCAAGTACACACTAGAAATGCATATTGGAGACCAAGTGTACACTTGAACACCTGACTTTTTGCTTGTGCACATTTGAGATCTCTATGAAAAAGGCCATACTTTTCAGGCTAGGATGAAAGAATGAAGCAAGATGATATGATAAAATTAATTTTGTATTTTACTCTATTAATCTTACTGTTGGATGCAGTAATTTTACAAAAAGTAATTTTCATTTCAAGTAGATGGTTTAGTAGTGAGGGTAATTGTTACATTTATTTTTCCTTACTTTAAAATTGAAAATTGCATGGCAATCATATCTGTCCATCCATCTTATTTTTATGAAAGGAATCATTATTGAGTATTAATACGATGTTTTTGAATTGAGGTTTTTGTGTTTGGCATGTATTTGATATTTTCCATCATCAGTAGAACTCTTTACCAAATCACATTCCTTTTATCCACAAGATTTTTTAATTCCTTGATGTCTAAAAGTTGTTCATTATCAAGTAAGATTGCACATGAATATTAACGGTGTAACAGAGCTTTTAGAGTGTCTTACATCATAAATTTCAGTTTATATATGGTTTGTTGCTTCATAGATCACAAAGCTCATAGAAATGGTATACACAAGCCAAAGAGAAATAAGTACCCATCTCTGAAAGGGGTGAGCAATATACATTATTCTTATTAAGTAAGATATTGTTGATTAATTCTCAGGGTTTGTCAAATTTTTCATTGAAAGGTTTATCATTTCAACCAAGTTTAATTATTGTTTGTTGTGCAATTTTTGCATTGAGAAATTTTCATTTTAAGGCTAGAGATATTAATTAAGAGACTTACGCAAAATGCAAATTTCCAAAAAATGTATTTTGTATTGGCAGTATCATTTTTGTCATATGTCATACCATAAAAGCTTTATTAAACCCTCTCTCTAGTAGGCCTCATTTGCAAGTAAAATATTAAGTAAGCCCCCCTTTGTATTAGGTCCCCTCTCTCATGGATTAAACAATTGAATGGGTTTTTGAGACATGGACAGCATTTTCATATGATATTACATGTATGGAATATGGCCCATGTACAGAATTTACCTGTGTATTTTAGAACCCTAGATAATACTGATTTTTTCAGAGGAATCCAGAGGAAATCATTTCTTTAGAATATATTTGAGGATTATTAATTGACCCTGATGATGCAGAGGAAGATGAAGACAGCAGCAGTTTTCAAAGGAGGCAATTCAAAGGGAATGCAAAAAAATGTATATGAAACTTTTGCCTTGAGTGAGTAATAAGCCACCTTTCTCTGATGAGCCATCTTCTAAGACTGTAAATAAATAAGGCCCCAAGACTTAATAAAGCTTTTACAGTATGCCATGGTGTATCTATAATTTCCCTCATTAGGGCCATGTGATCTTACTTCATTATTTGTCAAGTAGAGAGTTTCTTTCTTACCCAAAGTCCAAAGTATAATTCCACTTTATTCTTAGGATTCATCAGCTTTTGTCCTCTTCTAGGTTGACCCAAAGTTTCTACGAAATTTGAGGTTTGCCAAGAAACACAACAAAAAGCATTCAAAATGATTGATTTATAATAGCTTTGTTTTTCAAGTCATCATTTCTCTCTTTCTTCTTGTTCTATTCTGTGTTTTCCAACAATTTTTATGATGGCCCAGTGCATCTTGGTTTCAGGTCCTATTTAATATTGATTTTGGGCATATGATATATAGAGCTTGCTTTAAAAAGTACCAGCCAAGTAACTCTTTGATGGCATTATGATTTGAGGAAAATCTTCCCACAGATTTGTGGTTGGAATTTGTCCCACACTTCAGAGCATAAGTAATGACTACAAAAAATTACAGAATGTGGAATATTGTGATTCAAACTTTGACCACCTCAATCTGCTGTGTGAAATCAGATCCTAATTATTTATTTTTAAGCCAATTGCTGAAAAGAACTGCATACAACAAGCATTGGCATGTTGTTGGTCAAATCTGGGAAAAATCACATAATTTGGCTAAATATAGATTAATTTTGGGAAACTGTTTGCGTTTCTCTCTCATATAAAGTGATTCCCTAAAAAGCTGAAAAGCAAGCAAGCAAACACAGTCTGCAAATATTCTTCTGATTTCATAGCAAATTCAGAACACACGTCACTCAAATAGGCTAAAATTTGCATAAAATAGGCTTCCATTGTATTGAGCATAATGTACAGGTTTTCCTCAAGCGTGTTCCTGATCAATCCAATGATGGTGATTTGTTTACCAAAGTCTGTAATTAGCCACATTGAATGTCTAGTGCAGAGTCAATATATAATACCAGCTTTTCCGAGAAATGATCAGAAAGTAAAGAGTGTGGAGCAAAGTTACAGTAATTCGCCTCTTATTGACTGAGTTGTTGCAGTTGCTACTACACTGAACCAGTAAAACAGAAAGGGAACTACGTAAGTATAGTAATGGTCCACTGTGGTGTGTGAGGGACTGTAATGTGCAAGTAGTATTGTGCTGGGTTGCTTAAGCAGGTGGTATTTAGTTCTTGCTTGGAAATCATATTGTTTTTCATATCATTGTTTGAAGGGTCTAACATATGGTGATCGTAAGAGATGCAGGTGCAAAATGCTCTGAAGCATAGGCTGTGTTTGAAGTTTGTCGTTGATGTTATAGCATTGTAATCATGGATGAAAGCCTAGTCCTGAACTCTAATGCAACCCTTGATGAAGCGCAAGAAAACTATGCATCTCTACGCGTTCTAGGCAAAGGGGCATTTGGTCAAGCAGTATTGTATCGAAAGACTGATGATAACTCATTGGTTGTTTGGAAAGAAATTGAACTTCCCAAAGTGTCTGAGGAAGAAAAAGATAGATCTTTAAATGAAGTGGATGTGTTATCGCTACTTGATCATGTAAATATTATCTGCTACTACAACCATTTCTTTGATGATTACACATTGTATATTGAAATGGAATATGCAAATGGTGGAACTTTATTTGAGATGATCAGAGACCGTAAGCAGAAACTTCCAGAGGAAGAATGCCTTTGGTATTTTTATCAATTGATTTCTGCAGTTGCATACATTCATGAGAATGGGATTTTGCACAGGGATATCAAAACCCTTAATATTTTTATGACAAAAGCTGGTATTTTGAAATTAGGTGACTTTGGTATTTCAAAGGTACTGCAAGGAAATGCAAAGGAAGCAGAGACTCATGTAGGAACACCATATTATATGTCACCTGAATTAATTAAGGGTGAGAAGTATGATGATAAAAGTGATATTTGGGCATGCGGGTGTGTTCTCTATGAATTGCTCTCTCTTAAAAAGGTTTTTGACTCAACAAATCAGCTTGGACTTATTTGTGCAATCCTTGAAACAGATTTTGAGAAAGTTGATGACATGTACACAAAAGATATTCAGAAACTTCTTGCTAGCTTACTTGATAAAGATATGACAAAACGACCTACTGCTAAAGAGATACTGAATTTTGATTACATCCAGCAGCATGCAGTGGGTTTTGAAGAACGTTTGAAAGTTAATGACCTAACAACAACTGCAAGAAAAGGTACCCAAAGAACAGCCTCAATCTCCTATATTCCCATTGTGTCTTCAGTTACTAGTGAAATTTACTGGTGGGGTGGTGGGAAAATGATACCTCAGAAATTGGAATTATTCAAGGATAGTAATACAGGGATAGATGTTGCAACAGGGCATAGCCATTTTGCAGTAGTTACCATTGAAAAAGAGCTATATACCTGGGCCAATATACAAGGTGGTACTTCTATAGTAGGACAGCTTGGCCATGGTGATGAAGCAATGTATCGTATTCCAAAGAAAGTTGATTTCTTTGATGGAATACCAGTGCTCCAAGTTGCTTGTGGTGAAGATTTCACAGCCATGTTAACAGAGCATGGAGTGCTATATATGACAGGGTCAGACTATTGGGGTTGTATTGGATGGGGGCAATCTGGAGATGAGAATGTGCTAACTCCAGTAAAAGTAAACACGTTTGTTGATGCAAATGTGAAAGTTACACAAGTTGCTTGTGGTGACTCACATGTAGTTGCATTAACTGAAAATGGAGATGTTTTTAGCTGGGGTTGTGGTGAACTAGGAAGGCTTGGTCTTACCCATGAAGATGACATGTCACTTCCTCAGCCAGTTAACATACCAATGCGTTGGTCAAAAATTTCATCTGTACATTGTGGTAGAGATAACACATTTTTGCTTACTAGTAACTCAATACTTCTGGCATTTGGAAGCAATGAAAATAACAAACTTGCATTGAATCAAACTATACATCTTAAGAAAGACAAAGGAAATCCAAAACTTGAAGTAGTGCACTATACAACAAGAGTTTCTTTAGTTAGATATTTAAAGAGCTATAAAGTAAAGATGGTTGCTGCAGGCAAAGATCATTCTGCAGTAGTTGAAGCTTATGGAAGACTGGTAACTTTTGGTGATAACAAATATGGTCAATTGGGGACAGGTGATTTTAAAAAAAGGGTATGTTCAGGCTAGCTATATCCTTTTATATAGCTCTGTGAGATTAATATCTATCAAACTAATTACCTACTCTTCTTTGCTAGGAGTTAAGAGAAAGATTGTTGATTCTAGCCTTGCTATGCCCCATCTGATCTGTAGAGAC
Organism: Cassiopea andromeda; assembly: GCA_018155075.1. NCBI lineage: Eukaryota > Metazoa > Cnidaria > Scyphozoa > Rhizostomeae > Cassiopeidae > Cassiopea > Cassiopea andromeda. The sequence continues at coordinate 220,924 of WIPJ01000487.1, forward strand.
ATGAGTCATATTTGATGATGTTAGATCTTTTGGTCAGCTTCTATACCTACATTCTTTCAACTCTTTTGGTTGCTTTTCATTAGCTTTCTTATTTTTTATAGCATCTGTAATATTCTACAATCTGATTTATATGTTTAATGAATTGTATCAACATAGTTTATATTGATGAAAAGTATTCAACTGAGCTATTAGAATATTTACTATATAGGACTCACCACATATTGTGAAAGGAAGCCTTGCTGGTAAAGAAATTAAGCATGTTGGATGTGGAGATAGTTTTACAGTTGTTGCCACATCAGAAAATGAAGTTTTCACATGGGGCTCTGGAGAAAATGGCAGGCTAGGGATAAGTCAAGGGCAACTTGGTGGCAAAGCAACATCATCAGTACCAAAGCCAATATTTGGTTCTTTGCATAAAGTTGCAAGAATCAAATGCAGACATTGGCACACAATTCTGCTGGGAGAGAGAGTGCATGGTACAAGAGTGATTCAAAAGACATCCTCATTCCCAGATTCAATGGCATCTTCTGTAGGTCAGTAGATTCTCTTATATAGTTTTTGCTGTGGATATCATGGGTAATGTAGTTGGGGCTGAGGGGCTATAGCCTTCTTTTTTGATGAATACTACCTTTCAACAAACAGCAGTTACACTTTAGCTTAAACAATGGGAAACTCCAGCACGTAAGATTGGCTCAAATGTTCTAGAATACAATTTAAAGTCATACCAACAGGATTCTTTGGTGATGATGGACAGCTTCAAGTAAAGTCCTTTTGGAAGCACATTCCAAATTCAAAATTTATCTTAGCAGGTAACTATAGATCAAATGGCAAAGGGGGCAAATCTAAGGGCGTAGAAATTCCCAGTGCTTCAAGGTCAAAGGGGTCTCATACAATAAAATCAACAGTAATTTTCCTAAGTTAATTTCAGACCCTTGCATTTTTCAACATGCTTTGCACATGGGGCCACTTTTTTCTCATTTGCCACAGGGCCTCAATAGTCCATTGTTGGTGCTATAAAATGGAATTAGGCTCAAGTTTTCTATGATTGGATATATTATTAGATCTACAAGCAGAAGAGGGCCTGTAAAGATTGAACAATCAAATGAATTACTTAATACCACTTTTTCTGTGCATTGTTGAAATTATTGGCTGCAAACATTCTAGGAACTATGATTTGTGAAATACCAATTTTTACAATAGTTTTGAATTGATTAATATTTTTTATTGATTTCACTTTATTTAGGAGAGAGTTCCATATCTTTGGACTTAAAAAATTTTGAGATTTTATACATAGTAGTTTATAAGTAGTAGTTTTTACAAAGAACAATTTCATCAGAAATTATAGCTAATGGATTTTGGGCTAAGATAGTCTTCCATGAAGGCTGGATTTAAGTTATGGAAAGTACATGTCTCTAATACCATAATGTTAAAGTGGCTTGACCCCAGCATTTATGCTCTTATATTAAATTATCACATTGATTGATGATATCTTTTCAAAGAACTATTGTATTTTAAAATCTATTTCTAGACAGCAGTACCTTTGAGTTGAACAGCATAACAAAGTTTCAAAATTCAGAATCTTCCCATGTACGTGAAGAGTCACCTTCTGTTTTTGATGAAATTTCAAGAGATGAAGCAAAGTTCAAAGAAATGGATGAATCATCAATCCCTCCATGGTTGAAGCAAGAATTTGATGAGGCAGAGGTATGATACATTATCAACCTGGAGTTTTTCTTGTAGTACTAAACTGTGATTGGTAATTTACATTTAGAATGTATGCTTTAATTGAATCCCAATCACCCTCAGTTTTAAATCAATCAATTACCTTTATATCAATCTTCTTATTCAAATTCTCTATGGTATCCAAGGCACACCCACTTGTCCATATGCTATGTACAGGGGTGCAGCAAGAGGTATATTATTAGTTATGGCTGTTTGGACTGTCTATTTGGCATGAGAAATTTCAACAAAAGCCATAAATTTCTGACAGATGTTGAGCTAGGGGGGATCTAGCCCTGTTCCTCCATCAATTCCACTTCACATATATTGTTATAACTTTGATGTTGTTGTGTTAGTTAATTATTTGTATTTATGTTCCGCCCAATAGCATATACTAAGTATACAATAACAAAAAGGACTCAGATGACCAGAGACAAAGTTAAAAGAGTATAAGTCAGGGTGGCCACTAATCTTGGAAACTCCTAGAAACTCCTGGAGTGCAATATACCTCCTGAAAAATGTAAAAACTCATGGAAATAAATTTTTTGAAATACACCTGACATATGATAGCTCACCTACCCACCCCATTGGAACACAAGTTTTGTCTTATTCTGTAAAGGGGCAATTGCCAGTGTTTTAAAGAGCATGCTCCTAAACATTTTTCTGGGAGCAAACCCCCAGACCCCCATTTTTTCTCCACTACTCTTTTGTGCTTAATTGTAGGGGGCCATATTGCACTTTTTGAAATTTTTCGCCTCTCATAGCATTTTGTAATGACTCCCCCATTTTAGCAAAATGTGAGCATCATCACTAACAGCAAAATTTTCACTGTCATTTTCATCCCATTATTCGTGTGTCAACTCCCCATCAAGCACTTCACAACCCTTGTCAGATAGAACACTATCACTCCATCCAATTTTCACTTAACACCATCATCATGGGATTATCAGATCTACTTCCTTCAGGGTTGTTTCAATTTTCCTGGTAGGTCAATTTATTACCACCCCTCCACTTCATGAAAATCTAGAAAATGTCCACTCCCCTGTTAGTTTGACCCACCCTCCTACAATTAGGCACAAACAAGTATGCTTGCATATCAATCAAAATACTTGACAGCTAGGTGGTTTTTACTACTTCCCTTCTGTGGTGCCTTCACTTTTAAGTAAAATAACTCATGTTGTTTGTAACAACTACTTTTGCAGCACATGTTTGGCATGGAAAAGTGATTAGGCTCTCTTAGAACAAAAACTCCTGTAAACTGCATGGAAAGTCCTGGAGAACTCCTGAAAAACTCATTGAATTTCATATTGCAAAATATGAGTGGCCACCCTGTAACTGAGGTGTAGGATTATGAATGGTGTTGGGTTCCATGTCTTTCAAATTCCTGGATGGTGAAGTCCTGTTGATTTCAACTTTATTAATTTTCCTATTCAGGAGAGCTGGTACAGGGGGGCGATAAAGGCAGTGGCACCCCTGCCCTATCAAAAGGGGGAGCAAGAATGCCCTTTTCATCAAATTTTTTTTCAAAAAAATTAGCTCAGGGAATATTTACAGTAAACTCCTGCTCTCAAAGTTTCATAGCATTTTTGAATTTGGCAAAATTTATGTTACAGTGTCTATGTGACTTCAATTGTTTTGAAATCCAATATTATTTACATAACTTAAGATAATTTTCTTACAGTTTGGTCACTTTCTAATACAATATCTGTTCAGTGACTAACCTAACATTTGCAGAAAACTATAGTTATTGGTTGTGGCCAATGAAAGGCATGGTCATTAAAAGGGTGTGGCCTGGTGCCCCAGAGGAGAAAGCTTCCCCCTTGCACAGATGTGCCTCCAGCACACCTGATCGTATCCTAAAGGTTTGCCTGTTATTGTAGAAAACTGAAGATTTTACTATTAAAGAATAATCCTCATATGTATATCAAAAACAGTGAACGTTTTGAATTTTCTCTAAGATGTTGTAACGAAGAAATATGAATTTAATATAGATTTAAATTTGTCTCGCTTTGAGCGTTGACCATCTATGATAAAAAATGTTGACCTCTATGAATTGCATCAATGCAGCATTTACCAAATGGAACGACAATAGTGGGAGGTATCGTATAGTCCCCGGTAAAACCGTCGCTGCAGAAGACATTCCAAACATTCCTAATGCAGTCATGGAAAATTTGATAATTCAATTGTTAGTGATAGGAGAATTATATTTGCAGGTTATTCATTCAAAAGGAGATGAGGACGAAAATCAGACGCCCCTACTCAGTAAAGCTTCTGAAGAAGAAGAAGAATTGCCCCCGTGGCTTTCCAAAGAACTTAGAGAAGGCGACTTTATTCCAATGCCTGAAAATGAAGATGGAGGTTGTGTTTCAAGTAAATGCACCAAGAATCAGGTGACACCCATTCGGTATTCTACCACATCATCGTGTGATAATTACCAAAAGTTGGAAAACTCAGATCTGTTGCTTATGGTTGAGAAATTAGAAAGAGCCAATCAAGCCCTGACAAAGAAAATTGAGGAACAAGAAGATGTAATAAGAGCTTTAAGAAAGCAAAATGAGATTTATGCAGAAAACAACAAAAAGCTATTTAAATTGTCGAGTAAAACTGGACCTATCTAATAAGACTTGTATTTGCTGGAAGCCTTTTAATGATACTTTGCTAGAGTGCTCTCTTCAAGACAAAACAACGACATGATACTACGAAACAACCTCATGATACTACGATACAACAAGAAAATATTTATTATAACTTTTTATTTGGTTGTGATGGCAACATTTGTTAATGTTCAGTGGTGTGCCTAGGCAATTTCCGTTGAGGGGGCGTTTTGCCAAAATCTGACCAACTTTGATTAAAAAACAAAGAAGCACTATGACAAAGAAGCACTATGATTTAGAAAGTAAACGGATGGTAAATTCCCTGGATCTTGATCAACTTGTTAAAGCACACCCCTCATGCCTACCATCGTCACATCTCTGTGACAAGTAGAGAAATCTTATTCACTTTCTTAGATATAGGTGCATTGATTGTAGACTATTTTTATCTGATAGCCTGCTGCTTATCCTGATGCTGATATGCTTTTCATTTTAATCTTCTCTATTTCTTTGCATTGGTTACGGTTCTTGCTTATCTACTGTCTCAACTTGTCTATTTAGGCTTTCTCGCCACTTTTCTCGCCCCCTCATCTCATGACATCTCTCATTTCCTCCCCTTATAATTGGCTGCCAACTCTTTATATTTTAGTTCAGATAGAGTAATAGTAATAGTAATAGGTAATATTGGGTTCGCTTTAGTGAATGTTAGAAATTTTTTCGATATTTTTAGATTAAAATATGCTAGAATCTTTCATCTTGTTCGCAGTTCTTCACATTTGACGTTGCCATAACTTCTGATGCATATTGGATGGGAGCTTATCAACTGCAGCAAGACTGCACACTGCGCATGACCGCACACTGCGCAGGACTGCACACTTTTTCTTTTATAAAAATACCTTGTTTTTGCTGAGCATCAATATTCTTAATTTTTTTGTTTTGAGTCTCAGATTATCCTTAAATCATTCTTAAGTATTACAGGCGCAAGGGATCATTAACCCGTTACGAAACGCCAAATTTCCCGTCTCTGAGACCCCCATCCCCTCTCTTAACGCTCTAGTGTCGTATGAACCCCCAAGAAACCCCCTCTCTTCATGGCGTAACAAATCAAGGTTACCTCCCTCCTTCCCTATAGACGCTACATAAAGAGTGAATGTCCCCTGACTTCCCGAAAATCAAAGAAATTTATTAAATTTTTGTTGATTCATCATATAGCATAACAGAAGTGGAACAGAATAATTAATAATATTGTATCGATAGCGCAAAAGTTAATTTAAAAGCAGTGTTGTAAGTGGAATGTATAAACATTTAAAGTCTTAATAAAGTTTGAGCCTTGCAGCGTTATTCTGGAATTATTTTTAAATTTCAGCAATTCTGAGCCGTAATAGTCTTGTAAACGTTATTGTTATAATAAAAGTGTGTGAAGCTTTTTGCAACATTACACTTAGCAACATTTGCAAGGCCAACTTGAATGATTGCTGGGGAGATGATTTTCATAATAACTAAGTTTAGTTTGTAATCTGAGTATGGAACTTTCTGTATACCGAATTTTTAAACAAGGAGAAAAATAATAGCAATAGCAAGACTAAGCAGAAAACGGGGACACAAGATGAAATAGAACGTATTTTAACAAATAACGCTATGGTTGGAATGGACAACGGCATTGTGAGATAGCGTGGATAGAAACTTGGAAAAGGTGTGAGTCTGTAAAGTCAGAATCACCTGAAACTTGCCCATGAAAGTATCTATAAAAGATGGAAAGGTTGGTAACCAAGTTTATATGAGAAATAGGTTGGAGAAATTAGGTGAGACGGATGGCATTGGAATGTGCGCTGTCGAAAAGGCCTATAGAAGATATTAGATTACCATCTCAGATATGAGCGTAAGCTTGAAAAAAGGACAAATTCGAGATTTGTAGATAATCCAAGGATAAAGTCACGAGCTCTAGAGAGAAAACCAAGTTTTGAGCCATCTGACATGCGATAGAAGGAATCAGGGGTGATTTCTAGCCCTTGTTAACATTTCAGTGTGTATTGATTGACCTTGCTTCCATAAAATTTTCTATTGCTATAATCAATTTTGCACTCCTAGGTGGTTATTGAGACAATTCTAATTGTTGACTATGCTATACCAGTATTAAAGTAAATTATCACATTTTCTTCTTTGAAAACATTGGCGTGGTTGCAGGTGGGCCACACCCAAAAAGTGGGTGTGGTTGCACTTAGAGCCCCCTTTGTTAGAATTTTTAGAAATCACCACTGGAAGGAACGTGTACTTTCCAAGCAATAATGGATAAGACAGAAAGGTGAAGTAGTTTTAAAGGAAACTCTCACTTTTCTGTAAATAAAATATTTCTCAAAAGAATCGATTGTTGGCCTCTGCAAAGCGGCATTGAAATTGTCCCTACTTGATCACCACCGGAAAATCATGAAGAACAATTCGCATCCCAGCATTGCAATCTTTCACTGTATGTGCGCATTTTAAACTGACAATGGCATACCATTCCAGATTCTATATTGAATTAATAAGATGCTGCGATAAACTTTGTTCTTAATCCTAATAAAGAGTTTAATATTAAGAAATATGCTAATATTAAAGCACTTAGCTATCCCCTGTTTCGGAAACCTAATCCTCTTTGTGTTTGTTGAAGAAAGAATTTACTTATAAAATAACTTACAATCGATTTAGGGAAGCCACTAATAAATTGCTTCATCTGTCTTTACCGCATTCCTATCAACATAAGTTGTTTTGGTGTAGCACAAGAGAAGCCTACACGCCTGTAGCAAGAAATCCAAAGCAACGCTCATTGTAAAGATCTCAGTAAACATGGCAGCTGCAGAATTGGAACCGTCTAGAATTCCAGTTAAAGTTATTGGGTGTGGAAATTTCGCTGAAATTGTTGTTTTACGGAAAAAAGAGGACAGTTCTTTAGTAGTGTGGAAAGCTATCGACCTTGGCGATTGTTCGGAGGATGACAAAGAAAGATCTTACAGAGAAGTACAGCATCTTAGTAAATTAAAACATGCCAATATAATTTCATACTTCAACCCGTTTATCGATAACACAAATTTATGTTTCGAAATGGAATATTGCCATACAGGAACACTCTATCAAAAGATAATGAACAGAGATTCGCCATTCTCAGAGCCAACAGTTTTATGGTTCCAGTATCAACTGCTATCAGCCGTTGAATTCGTACATTCAAAGAAGATTCTACACAGAAACATTAATTCTTTGAATATATCCATCACAAAATCGCACATTCTTAAACTTGGTAATTTTGGAATTGCAAAAGTGATCGCAAACATTTCCAAAATAAACGTACAGTCATCAGGAGGGATACCATACTACATGTCACCGGAGGTTGCAGAGAAAAAAGAACGATACGGACAGAAAAGTGATGTGTGGGCATGTGGTTGTGTAATGTATGAACTTTTAACATTACGACATGTTTTTGACGCAGAAGATTTAGTTTCATTGGCGGTTGGAATAACCCTACAAACATACGATGATGTGCCTGAAGTTTATTCGGATACGATTTGCCAATTAATGGATGACATGTTAATGAAAGATAGCGGTCAAAGACCTTCTGCAACTGATTTGCTTTCCAATGCCATCTTTGATGAAATAAAAGCAAAGTTCTCCAAGATAGCAAAAGATTTGAAGCTCATAGGCAAAGAGAATGAAGAAGACGGTCCACCTGTTGAAACAGATGGTGATTCACCAATTGTAGTTCCCTCGCAAGTTGGCGAAGTGTTTTGCTGGGGAGGAACAAAGCCAATGCCTCAAAAGATGGAAGAATTTGGATTGGAGAATCCTGCGCTGCAGGTCTCCACAGGGCGCAAGCATTTTGCGGTTATAAATGAAGAAGGAGAGCTTTTTACATGGGCAGACATTTTACATGATGATGAAGAGAAAGAAGAACTAAATGGTGATACTGAGGATGATGACGAAAGTGCCACAAAAGGTCCAACAATTAGAGGACAGTTGGGGCATGGAGATGCGGCACTATATATCTATCCAAAGAAGGTTGCGTACTTTACTGGAATTCCTGTCACAAGCGTCTCTTGCGGAAAAGATTTTACTGCAATTATTGCTGATGATGGTATTTTGTACATGACAGGCTCTGACCTTCATGGCTGTATGGGATGTGATCGTTTATTTGGAGACGAAGTATTACTACCAAAAAGAGTAGAAAAGTTCAATGATATGAAAGTTTTGCAAGTTGACTGTGGAGATGCACATGTCGTGGCACTAGCTGACGATGGTGAAGTGTACACATGGGGATGTGGTCAATATGGAAGGTTGGGTCTTGGCACAGAGGACGATGTAGCAATTCCAGAACCAATGCCCCTGCCACCAAACTGCAACGAAATTATTGCAATAAAGTGTGGCCTTGACAACACATTGATATTAACAAAGCAAGGTCACGTTGTTGGATGCGGAAGCAACCAGTTCAATAAGATGGCATTCAGCAATCGAGTCTCGGTGCACGGTAGAAACATTCAGAAATCAAACCGACGAGATTTCAGAACATCCCCGTTGCCAATAAGAGCATTGAAAGCGTACAAAATAGTAGCAGTGGATGCTGGCAGAAGTCACTCAGCAGCAATTGATGAAAAAGGTCGCGTCATCACATTTGGAGACAATACTTATGGTCAACTTGGTGCAGGAGATTTTGGACAGAAATCTATTGCGATTGTAGTTAAAGGGCCTCTTGAAGGGAAGGAGGTCATAAAAATTGGCTGTGGTGATGGCTTCACAGTGGCAGCAACCTCAGATAGTGTATATGCATGGGGTCTGGGCCATTACGGTCGTCTTGGGCTCGATCCCAGTCTACTTGGCGAAAAAGGATGCTGTTCTGTTCCAAGAAGGGTGTTTTCATCTCTGATTAAAGTAACAAGTATTGCCTGTCAACAAATGCATACCATTCTGCTTGGCCAACAAGTTTATAGCAAAGCCGTTGGAGATAAAGAAGAGCAAGCAAGTAAGCCAGTAACAATTGACAAGCTTAGCATTGAGAATAGCAGGCTGGAGAAACTTGTTTTGGAACAAAGGAAGATGCTGCAAAGCTTGGAAGAAGAAAACAGAGAATTAAAGTCAAGGATCAGCGGAAAGTAGAATATCTAAGATACTTGGACCTTTGCACCCTTTCGGATTTTAAATAGCTTTTGCGTTTCCTGTAGTAGCATCCATGTATTTCAAGAAAAAGTTCAGGTTATCGAAAACACATCAGCAATTGACACTATCACTTTAATCCTATTCAAAATACTTCATATATCTACTCTATGATCTATTATAATTTATTTTGATGAGCATAATTATGAGATGTTTTGGTTTGATGTTGCAAATTTTCAGTAATTTTGCATGGGTCCGACACATCCCAACTCATTGTACTTGGAAAGTAAACTCATGCTTTGGTGCACGTATGCTTAATTCAAAATCCTAAGCCCTAATGCATAACTTCATTAAGCTGCAACTACAGACCAAATTAGGCCTTCATAAGGCATTTAAAAATTAACGCTATTCTATCAAGAACAAAACGCAACTTAGACGAACTGAGGAGATACTGTTGGCATTAAATGGAACAATTTGAGTAGTTAAATACAGGAATCAGGCAATGAGAGTCAAAGACCTTGGTCCGAGTTTCAGAAACTAGAAGAAATGTTTACAAAGTTGTAGGAATTAATTTTCGCAAATTAGCAGTTCTGGAAAGAACCAAACTTTAAATGTAGACCCAAAATCTCTTTGGCGTTGTGTAACTGAAGTAAGGTGGTGCACCAATTTCCAAGGTGTCATACCACTTGCCACAAACCATGTGCATACCTCAATCCCTCACTGTTACATGTTTTCTAAAGGATCCTTAAGATATTAACATTTATATATATATATATATATATATATATATA
>WIPJ01000487.1:233884-275800 GCA_018155075.1 Cassiopea andromeda
CTTCAGAGCAGTAGAAATCAAATATATGAGATCTATGAGTTACCTCATCGAATACTCAAAAATTCGATTTGGTACATTTTGTAGTAGAGCAATAAAAATGGAATAAACAATATTGATGTGCTGCGATGCAGAAAGGGTCTGCACTTCTCATCACCAATTATGAGGTAACTCATCGTGAGTCAACTCATAGATAGCATATGTTAGTAGGGTAGGAGGGGCAGAAGTTGTGGAAAAGGGTACTTGCACTGATTATGACGTCATGATGACATCATAGTTTGAGCTTATGGGTTACTTTTCACAAACAAATGCCCCCAACCATTGTTGTATTTAGTGGCAAGTCATGAAATCCTAAGGATAAAAGGAGATCGAGCCTGAGAGAAGAACGAATGTAAGAAGAGAATGTGAAAAAATTAAGTCAGTAGATAACAAAAGAAGGGCACCTTGCCCCCGCTCTTCCAGGACTGGGGGTGTGCTGCCCCCTACCTTTGCACCCGTGCTCCGGTGTTCCTGTGTTTGATTTTTATTGCTTATTCTTTTCTTTCTCCACTATAACTGATTACAAACCCTTTCGTGAAGTTTCGTGGTGCTATCTGCTTAAATCTACTTCGCAAATAGTTTGAACTCCAAAACGAAAGCTCTTCAAATCACGGTCATACACATTCTATACGAAGGAGTGGTTTATTTAAAAATATTGAAGGGCTAAACTTCTTAATTCAAACTAATCGACTTGTGAAGCGGAAAGAAATACACAACCACCAAAACAATTTTGAATAGCTCACTTCAAACCTTTAAAAACATAAAAAGAGTATCTTTTCGCAAAATGTACCTGCCAGCGCAGTCTACAGAACCAACATCTTCCTAAGATGGCATATTTCTCGTCAAATTGTGTAATATAGCACACTCTTATTCTTAATACCCTCAGCTTAAATCACTCCATACCCTACTTCAAATTCAAACTATGAAATGCAGAAAACTCAAATTAAAAGCGACAAAAAAGTAAAAGCAGACTATTGACTAAAAGTTCGAAAACCCAATCGAAGAAAACAATTGTTCACTGAGATATTTCATTTTGCAAAACAAAGACAACAACGATTAATGCAATCCCAGGAGATATGTCTTCACGAGCACTTACAAGAACGCTGAATGCCATACTCAAAAGTTTAGGCCTATGAATGTTCTCCTTAAAAATAAAGCTAAGAATGCTCCATGAAAGTTGCAGCAACTGCAAGGCAACTTCCCTGCAAAGCCTTTTTTGCACAAGTAGAATATTTTGCGAACTATTTATTAAATATGGGGTAAAGAACCGCACGTGCTACAATAGAAGAAATTGCTCAAATCCGTTCTATTTACGGAAATTATCACTCTTGAAAACCAAATTTTAATTATTCAAGGAACCAATACTAAGCACATGATACTATAAAAGATATTTTCTTACCATTTGAAGTGGCCAGTACCGGTATGACATCCATAAAATCAATGAGTTGGACTCTTTCCTAAATTGGAATGTCTTCGCCGCGCTCACCCATTCAAAAGGACTTTACAAATCAGCGTTGCCACTTATGTGAAGAATTTGCAGTATTGCGCATGCGAATTGCCCTTTTTCTCTCCTCCATCATCTGCGATAACTTTACTCCCTCTTGACAAAGTTGGATAAGTAAAGGAAGTTGAACGTCCATTGGCGCTCCATCTTATCGGTTGACTATTCTTCACCCGCCAATTGTTTACCAAAGATAACTTACTGCTAAGGTTGAATGTATCAATGCTTTAACTTGCCTGTCTGCCGCACAAGCCATAGCGCAATAGAATAATCCAGAAGGCGCTGACACGCTGGCTTGAAAAGCGCATTGGAGAGTCTTTGAATCCAGCAATTGGTGGTGAGAAGTGCAGACCATTTCAATATCGCTGCATCAATCTTATTTATTCCATTTTTATTGCTATAGTACAAAATTTACCAAATCGAATATTCAACTCTTGTCAATGCAAACAAGAAATTGATGTTAAATAATAATAATAATTTCTTTATTTAAGGTTGGCTTGAATAATTAACAACATTTGAGGTTAAGCAATAATCGAGGCTAATTAATAATGGAGGCTAATTAATGCCAACCATTAAATACATTATATTATGAGTAAACAGCGAACAAATAATCAAAAATGGGATAAAAATCTACAACGGAGAACAGAAATCTATCGAAATAAATCTTAGCAGAGAAGAATAGAAATATATTTTTAAAAAACCTAAATTTGCAATAAAACTCTTACATAATCTACAGTTGCATATAAATTTCCAAACTTTAATATGCTTTTAAAAACGTTTCACAGATTGGGACTTCTTTATATGCAATGTTAAGTCTTAGGCTGTAGTCCTAGGATTGCGTGCGTAAACCCTGATAATTACCCCTTAGTTGTAACGTTTTTCTCTTTCTATGAAAATTTCTTTCATAAAGCCTGGTTTCAATATAACTTTCTAGTGCCGGCAACCCACCGGCGACATCGCTACTGAAGCATGTTTCCATATACTTTTCACTCACTGGCGATCCACCGGCGACAAACTCTCTTCCATGGAGAATTTTAAAATGAAATTGAAATGAAAGCCATTTCTAGTAGTATTGAAGCCAATCGAACTTCTGAAACTGCCGGTGACCCACCGGCGACCTACCGCAGTCGTGTTTCCGTATAACTTTCTCAAAGTCACCGGCACCACAATGGAAAAAAAGTTGAACAAATTTCGACTTTTCTTCGATGTCTGCGGTGGGTCGCCGACAATTGAAATGAAGTGTTTCCAATAAAGAATGTAATGTCGCCGGTGGGTCGTCGGTAGGCCGCCGGTGGTTCGCCAGCACTAGAAAGTTATATGGAAACCAGACTTAAAGGAAGGATTTGCATAAAGATGGATAAGGTGAAACAAAGTTGCATCTCTCGTCGCCAGGTAGCCACTTCTTACGAGGGTCATAAAATGGCTCGAGATTGACTTGCTTTGTGATAAGGAATACAAGGTACATGTTTTATTTGCAATTAATTTAGTTTTATGTTTTTTGAGCAGATAGTTGGTATTAATTAGTTCTATATTCAACCAACTGAAAATAAGTTTTGTGAGTGATTAATTGATTGATTGACTGTTCTAAATCATCATTCTTGTTCCTTCTGGGCGTGCCATTTTCAATGGATGAAAATGAGAGGAAAACATCTCCAAACTTCGTACCCATGGTTACTAATATGCGCAATGGTGAAGGTGTATAATCAGTCTGAACAACGTCACTCCAACAGGGTACCAAAAGCTACTTTCCAACGCAGTCATTTTCACAACCGCATGGGTGTGAATTGCCACAGTTTGTAGGAATCACTATTGGAATATGGTGTATAATGTGTGGCTCTTGTGGAGGCAAAGGTGCCAATGGCTTAAGTGGTCTCATTGGTGGCACAGCTGTCTGTAGCGGTAATACAGGTAACGGCGATAGCATGGGTGGTGGAGACGCATATTTTCGTTTTGGAACAACAACGGATGGCAATGTCACCTGCGTTGGGTTTCCACCTATTACATGTTGCAAAACAGTAACAGTAGGGCGTGTCATAATAGGAAGTGGCGCTATCGGGTTCATTTCAGTTTTAATTTGAGTTTGCTTGGCAACTTCTTTTACTGGAATAACAGGCTGTACATCTTGAGGTTTTATTCCAACATTGTAAACAGGCAAATTTGGTAGCAGGAAATGAGATTGATTTAACCTATTTCCATCTATACTGTTTTGCTCATCAGTTGTTGCAGGTGGCTTCATCGATGGCAAAAACCTCTGTGGAGGAACAGTTTGAACTGGGATCACATCAACAGGGGTAGGAACAACTATAAGTTGAGTTTCTTTGACAGTAGCTGCTGTGGTTGTCTGCAAAATCAAACGCTGATTGGGAACACTATTCGGTACAGTAACCGATGGTTTCTGCAAGGTAGCTGACGGCTTTATGCTGGGTGTTTGCGACGGTTTTATGCTGGATGTTTGTGACGGTTTTGTGCTGGGTGTTTGTGACGGTTTTATGCTGGATGTTTGTGACGGTTTTATGCTGGGTGTTTGCGACGGTTTTATGCTGGGTGTTTGCGACGGTTTTATGCTGGGTGTTTGCGACGGTTTTATGCTGGATGTTTGTGGGGTAGGAAGAGTGGCGTTCGTTGAAGCATTCTGGCTTGCATGTGCAGTAACTGCTTGTGCCGCTGGTCGAGCAATGCTCTGCCTTTTTATCTTTCCGTCGCCATAATTGAAATGGAATTTTCCCCATAAGAAGAAAAATTTATTTCTCTTTTGGTATTCATGAGTTTTGCTGATGATGAAAATTGCTATGAACAAAACTCCCGTCAATTGCCTCATGCTGAAATTCTAAAAACTGAAAATTTTGTAGCAAAGTCGTCAACATATATACGATGTTTGAACATTAGACAATTTAAATGTGAATTTTAACCAGAGGCATCCTAATAAGCTTTGCAACTAAAATTTTGGGAAACTATGCATGGCCATAAATGGAAATTTAAAAACTTGTGCGTTAGCAGCAAAAACAGCTGGAGATATCATGTCTGCCTGCCAAGATATTAATTCTTATGGTATTCGCCGTTGATGTATGAGAACAGCTGATGGAATTAGACGTTTGGAGTGGCTAAATTTGAAAATTTCCAGCAAATTTACAGCAAATTACCACTTTAACAACCTACTTTTGAAGGTCAGGCTGAATAATATTCGCATTAAGAAGTAGTTGGATTATCATTTTTAGTACAAAAATTACTACTCGAATTACTACTACTATTAATACTACTTATTGTATTTTACTTTTGAGAAGACATCAAATGAAGTAAGAAGTATAAATACTTAAGATTTGGTCACGTAATATCAAAGATATCTTTTGTTGAAAAGTGTTGAGGATGCACAACTGGAACTTCTTAAAATCATCTTAAATTGTTCGAGAGGATGCTAAGGATCAAAACGAATCGTACTATCCCACAATAAGAGCCTACTTTTTGTAACAAACTGAAACAGAGTTTTATTTACAATACGCATTATTGAGGAAAGCAATCTCTGGTTTCTTTTTATAAGCTGTTATTTGTGAAGACTTACTTCACTGAGAAAAGGTTCGCTCTGAAAATCCCATTACATACCTGCAGATTGAATCAGTCGTCAAAAGTCAACATCACAGAATCGAATTGCTTGAATCGAATGCAAAACAAGGCTGTGAAGTTATCGAATACTAAGCTCCATATCAACGGATGCGATAGTTAAATAACGAAATTAAAACAGCAAGTTCATCTCTGTATGAATCTCAGTGAAGAATCGCACGCCAAAACGCCTTGAGAATGTTTACCCATTGAACATTCATTGATCTGTTGCTTGCTTGTTGGATACAGGCTTAATTTCTCATTAACAAAACAACGCGTTGCAACACTGCTCATAGTCACAAACAATAGTTTAATGGTTAGTATCACAACAACAGGGTTCTCTAAAGTATGCAAAATATCGGCTGTTAATTGCAACTGGTCACTTCTGGATTAAATGTAGGCTCCTTAGTTGGCGATGAAAGCTGAGCAACATCAAAATTCATGGCAAACAGAGTGGCATTGAAACCAGATGTGAAATTTATTGTAACAAAAGTTCTTATTCAACAAAAATTTACTGAAGAATCTGAAAATAAGGCAGATGATTAACTGACTAATTTAATTGCTACCACTCTTAGTAGAAACAATGTCTGTGGTGAATACGAAATGGCAAAATGTTAAATAAGAAAAGATAGCGCTACAAATAAAATCGGCTACAAAATGGAGCTTTCATAAAAACAGATGCTACCTATACAATGGTAAAAAATTGTAATATATTTTCCATAGGTAATGAAATTGAAGGTGAATATTGGACGGTAAATATATCTAATAAGTTTAAGTCTGCTTTAGAACAATTTGTAAATCTATTGGTAAGCAATTTAATACTTGATCAAGTTGAAGCTTTAGCTTTCTTCTAATGTCCATTGATAACTTGTTCGTCTTTGCAATTGCCTGGATGGAGAACAATCTAATTCACAGAGCTCAACAAAAATACAATACATCAAGAATTTGAAAAATTAAAAATGACATAACATTTAAGGTGATTGTATGTACATGGCGGATATTTCTGCTCCGTGAGCATAAAGTTCCATGAATTGGTTCATCAGATTCTGTCCTTCAACCTTAATATAAATATGAATGAAAACGTATATAGCAGCATTAAATAGGGCATAGCCTTGAGCAGAGTGAAGATTTTCATACCATTTTCTCTTTTATTTGCATATACAGATCCACGACTTCAACTTCAAATTTGTCATGAACCCAAACAGCAATATCCTAAAATTTAGAACAAGATAAATCACCATAAAGAAACCAAAACACAAAAGGAAAATTATAAAAATATCAGCGAAAATAGGTGATAATTTTGCAGATTGACAAATAAATGTAAGTTTTGAAGTTTTGATGTTGATTAAAATTACAAACCATAATTGACAAAAAGATTGAGTAATTTGAAAAATTATGTTCATGACCGTTGTGACAATATCTAAAAACAAATTATTGGCCATAAGCGGTTGTGCAAATAAAAAGATATGACAAACTTCTTTTCATGTACAAAGACAAAAATACTATTTTGGTACTACGTGGAGAGAGGGAGGAACTGTGTTAACATCACATCATAACAATAACTAACCGCCTTGCAAATTGCTTCCAAATGTAAAATCTCAAGTTTACGATTTATCTCTTCCTTTCGGCTCTTAAACCATCCCTCAAAATTTGCTGACCGAAAAAATTTTCTGCAGGAAAGTGAATGAGAAACGTTTAAGCAGTAGTATGACTTTTAAGATTGAAAATCCCAAAATAATACAACATTTGAAATGGTGCAAAAACCCTGAGAAACTTTATAATGCTGTGTAGACAAAACAAAACAATATTCCAATTATTTGATATAAAAATTTTAGCACAAAATTTCAAAGTTTATAAGCAAACTTTAAAAGTCCCATCCAGTTGCTGCATTCCCAGGTATTGTATTTCTTTTCAATTGAAAATATATCACGATTAATGACACAAAAAGTACAAAAATAACACTTATTCGATGCAACCTAAATTCATTCATTGAAAATCTTACTTATATAAAGAGTTCCAGTTCCCTTTCAATTTAGATGTTAACTGAGGGCCATAATTGCCTAGAGTTCGAAGGAATTCTTCAACATCAAACTGCTTTAATTTTGGTACAGCCTGAAATTAAAATTTCAAAAATTGAGTCCCAATGCTTGTTACTTACAATTATCATACAGTAAAAACTCACAAAAAAAGATTGCATGTAAAACTGACACACTGAAAAGAAACCATGATGGGAAGATATTCGTAAAAATCTCACTAGAAAATCAGTATATCGTGTAATTTGGCTCCTTCAAATTCAACAAATTCAAACGAAGAAAAAATAAATCAAACAATAATTGAAAAAGTAACTTCCAAGCAAGATGCACAACATGCTAAAAATTACCATCCATGGGGAAATACTCCGTTGCAATGGCATTAAACTGCTTATGTATCGCTCCTGAGGAAATAAAACGCAAAGTAGGGTGCAAATCTGCGATAACAAAACAAACATTGGTGAGTGAAATGAATTGAATTGAATAAGAAGAGGAATTTGCAATTTAAGAAGAAAGTGGGCGAAAAAATTAAATAAATGATATGCCAAAAGCTGAGCCAAAATGCAAAAATGACTAAATTTTTGCCAAATAAATATCACCTCTACTTTACTTTTTTCAGATGGCTCAAATTAAATATCGCTATATTTCGTTGGTTAAGAATAAATGTCATCTTTGTTTCTCAGTTTTACTCTTACTGAGAACATTTAATGCAGCATAAAAACCATCGCAATTTTAATGAACATTAAAATAAAAACAACAAAAACAGATAAAAAAATTCTTACTAAAGGAATCATGAAACTCTGAGTTAATTCAATGAAATATCTCTTCAACAGAGCATTCTGTAACAGAAAATACTTTACTATAGAACTGTGTGGTAAATGACTCCCTATCTAAGAGTAGCAGCAGACGAACTTTAAGAAATTTTCATGGCAACAGTCCTTTGGTAACTGAGAAAGAAACTTACTGGAATATATCAAATGCAAATTAGTGCATAAATTTCACAAAATTGTTCTCTTCATTTCAACCAAAGATTAGACAATGAAACAAAAGAGCAAATAAGTTAAAGATGTTTATTGCATTCGTGAAAACAATACAAAGCGAATACCTGAGCTTCCAACGGTCGTGCACTAGACGAACCCTAAAAAATAAAATTGTACTCCACATATTCAGACTAATTGCTAATTGACTGGCTGCTTCTAGAACATAGCAACTGATGCCCCTCCCTACAGTGGAAATATGCGAACGCAACTTTAACAAATTAATGGATAAAAAATCCATACACGACAACTAAAAATGAAATGGAACGAATAGACAAAGGAGTAAATTTATTAGACAAAGCTCTGAATCAGACATCGATCAACATCATAATAAAATTCACCTTGGCTAACTTTTTAAAAATCTGTTTGTCTCTATCCAGCATTGGACGATATTTAGTATACACCCCTATAAACATAAAAAAATAAGGAGACGTCAAAATAAAAAACAAATGAAGCAAGGCTAATCGATGCTACAGATGCTGCGAAATAGTTGCATATTATTGGATAAGAAGAGAAAACTGTAAGGAAATTGAAGGATATACTTACGGTTTTCTTTTCAAAAGGTGGAGCCAGGCTTTGAATTAAATTTATCACAAAAAGTCAGACAAGGAATCTTGAATGATTAAATTAATAATTAAAAAGTGAACGTTGAAAAGAAACCTTGTTTTAGTTGTTGTTCCTTACTTGATGATGACCCAGGTGCATTGGGTCTTGCGATACCTACGAAACATAACGATACAGAAACACTCGCGAGAAGTAGACAGAAAATAAATGCAGGGAAATCTGAGGCAACAAGAAACGGTACAAAAGTTATAAGCAAAAATGAATTACTTAGATTGGGCATTTCACCGACTCTTATTATGTGTGGCCATTGCTGTAAAGTTTTAGCAAAAAAAGGATTTGTGACACCAAGCATTACAGGAGGTCTGAAAAATATAGAATATCAAGAAAATATTGTTACGACTGCATGCATAATGAAATTATCTGAAATTGGACTTTAAGGCGTTAACCTACGTCAGCAAAACAGTATATCATATTCTTGAACTAAGATATCGCGTAATATAAAAATCATTCTACTAGAAGAACATTTATTTTTACTGCAAGACCAGTTAAAGAGGACAGCTAAAACATTGATAGTCACACATTGGTATCTAAACTTACGGAAGGCGGGTTTTTGTTGTATATTCCTTAAAATCGCTGTCATGAATTGTAAAATACGGCCGATAATCACATGAGTATCGTAACGGAATAATCAACCTAAAATAGAAAGAAAATAACACAATACTTTGCATGTTCAAATAAAGCAATAGCAAGTTTTATCTTGGCGAGCAAAGAAATGCAATTTTGACTACACTACAATGCTCCTTTATGACTTCTGGCCTAGTTTGTTGATGTAGCAATAGCCCCAAATCCTAAATGACATGCGCTTATTCGAGTGTAACGTTTCAGGTGATACACTTAAACAAACAAATATATTTGACTTCAAAAGATCTTACAACTAAAACAATAGCAGTGCCGAAGAAAATGATCAAACAAATTCACTATGTGACGAAATCTGAATATTTCAAAATAGCAATAGTTTGCTAATTTAGTGAATACAACTTGTCTACCCTCAGCTTCTTAGGCAAAAGATTGAGCCAGGAAGTGACCATTGTATTTATACACTACAAATGTACAAGGTAACACTAGCTAGGTTGTGAACTTGAGCGCATTGAGTTGCCATATTGCATCTTTCATTGACTACTTCAATTTTGTTCTGAAAAAAGCCTACATACACATGCACATAAATGCAAACACACATACCCTGCCAATGCCTGTACTGTTTCTGAACACATATGAGGAGTAGGTGCCATTACAACCATAGGCTATGCAAATAAAGTACTATTAAAGTATTCCAAATGTAAACGTATTTCAATATTCACTACTTCAAAGATAATAGACGTGTTTATCATAATTTCTAAATCCTAAGACTAAATCCAAATATTTCAACAACAACTTAAGTTTGTCTCAATGAAAATTATTCCAAACCACAATAACCCATGTTATTTACAACTATTGTCATTGAGCTATGATGCCCATACATCATCATGAAGGCAAATACTAATTTAAAACTTTCTTTACTCAAATAGGAGCATAAGTAGAGAGAATGAAAACAGGCTACATACCTCACCAAGGAGTATCAATTCCCATAAAAGATGGACATGAGCAAGGACAGGATTCAAGGCCCTGAAAAGAAGTGCCCATACTCATAATGGAACATACTCAACAGGAAAGCACAACCTAATAAAAAACTAGAGGACACATATGATAACAAATATGATAACAACAAGCACTACAAAAATTATTTCAGACTTTTATTATGAACCAAGATACTGCCAAAAAGCCTAAAAATGTCAGATTTGATTACATGATGCATTGAAGAATTGTCCACCTGGAAACATTTTACCTAAACTTGTTCCTCACAATTAAATGAGACAAAAATTTCAAAAGAATAATGAGTAGTATTTACCTGAAGACATTCACTTCATTCAGGTTAGGAAATATTTGTGATGGAATCTATAAACATTGATTAAAGAGGAATAAAAGACCAATGCAAAACATAGAATGACACTTGAAGTCTTTCATAGTGCCATATCAACACAAGTTTAACTACTACATGTGATACTAGGCATAACACTTTTAACTTCATTTATGACACTTACTCCAGCTTCATTTCTCTCTCCTTTTTCAATTGAAGCAATTGCGCCAGGTTTGTCCTTCTTTGACGGGATTCGAACCTAAAATCCAACCAATAATGTTGCAGCTACTATGAATTTCTTGTCAGACTATCATAATTAATTCAAGTGAAACAAAATTTTATAGAAAGAAACAATACTACTTCTAATACCATGAAGAAATGTTAGACAGTGACACTTACCTGGAGCACAGTTCCAAGCACTGGCAACTGAAGTGTGTGCCCTGGGCATGGTAATGGCCATTTATCAATATGGTGACAGACTGTTTCAACTGCAGCATCCCCATTCTCAAAATATTCAGGGGCTATCAACTTCACCTATTTATGGAAATTCATGGCTTTTAGTGACATGAAACATACTAATAAATTTTACGCTTTGACAATTTGTCCACATCATGTTGGAACAAAATACCATGACATCATATATCACATAAAATGAAAGCCTTTCATTGTCAAAGAGGGAGACAAATCAAACTTACCAAATAAGTAAAAAGGTTCACATATGGTACCTGGCTCAAGAGGACAACAGACTGAAATGAAAATGAAAAACTCACATACAATGCAGGGTTCAAAATAATGAAAATATAAAATTTCCAAATTTTTATATTCTGTATCCCTATAACATATTAATACAGTAAATTAACTTACAAGTAGCTAACTTTTAGTCTACTAGTCATAGGAGAAAATAAAGCTAAACTTCCCCATAGCATCAGATATTAAATAATACCTGGTATCCACTTGATAAGGAAGGAAATAATAAAATAAATTTTATTACTGCTCAACAGTTTCAAAACGTCCTGAGATACCATGGAAATAGTCATTGGCTAGTGAGGCAAAACCTTACAAATCACAGAAATCTTTGAATCATTACTTAAATCAAAATCTACTATGATGAGGGAGGGAGACAGTGTTCCCAGCTAGTAATAAATTTATCATAAAAAACTTAATCAATGCCAAGAGCAATGGTGCTGGTCCTTACAGGCCTGAATGGCAATCAAAGTGAAGGAAAACATTGTATCATTATACAGCTCTATAAAGTTCCTAGACATAAAGCATATTCTTACTGACAGAATATCAAATAGATTTTAATGAAATGGTATGTTCAATGGTATAGAGCAAAATAAATTAACAAGGTGAACTCAGGAAAACCAGAAACTGGACTAATCTTTGCTACTTTTGCACTTGATAAGGTGTTACTGATCTTATCTTTTTATGAAAGGAGTGCATACACAAATAAAATGGTAGTTTGCACTATGAACATGTGGCCAGAAGCTAGTCTGTGGAATCTCTTTTCCTTTCCCTGTAGTCATTTTTGCAATATTTTAAAGAAAAACTATTGGACCTAAAGCACTCAAAAATATTATAAACATAGCTAGAGGGCTAAACATCCCAGACCCCCCTTCCAATAATATACACATTTTTATACATGAAAAACCTATCAGCATGACAGAAGCACCAATATACTTTCTGAATAATATCCTAAAATCCAACTTTCCTACTAAAACAAGAAAGTCATTTAAAACATTTGCAGCAGTGACAGACAAGTATTAACCACCAAAATATTAGTTTTGAAAAATTTTACAGATAAACTGCTATTTCCTGTATTGTGACTCCCCAATGTCAAAAGGAGCAGTTCCTTCATGTTCCATGGCCTATGTAGTCATCAGCCTGAACTGTTTGCTCACCACTGGGAAATACATAGCACATAGTGTTGGAATTTAACATAAAATGTTACACAGCATAAATCACAATAGTGAAAATGCATGTCAGAATTTTTGTGATTCTCTTTTTCAATAGACATTTAACCTTACACTGATACTGTTAGTGCAGCTACAAAAGGGGACAATAAGAATTTAAATCCCCCCATTTATAAGATAGAGAACTTTATGAAATGCTGCCTATATGTTGTTGTTGTTGTTGTTCATCCATATCAGCATTTTAATGTACTATACAGTATTCTCTTTTTGAATTGCTATTGAATACTATTTTCAAATATTGAGATAAACCTAGTAAATGATGCCAACAGTTCTCATGGTTTCTCTGTTTGATAATATCATCAAAACTAGTCTATCTATCTAGTAGTCTGATGCTTAATCTAATGATACAGGCAAATCAATCGACAGGTTTAAAGATCTTGAAAGGAATATTAAACGTCTCTTGACTATTTCCATGAACCATTTGATAGAATATCACTGTAAATGGTTGCAGAAAGATTCAAGATATTCCAATTTACCTTTTGAAAATATCCTCTTTTTAAACTAGGATCTTTCACTTGTCGAAAGTATACAAAACCATAACAATGGGTTGCATCATCCTGTGGAAGGGAAGATACAATAAATTACTATCTTTGATTCAAAATTTTGTGATTGTGGCACTGTCAGCAAATGACCATTAAAAAGGAAGGAGCCTTCTTTACTATAAAGATCAAAACTATGACAGCAGGTGTACCATCTGAAAATAGTAGATTCTTTTCTGAATATCTGCCATTTTAATGTCAGATTTCTTGCTATTGTATTACATAGTCTTATGATATCTATGCTATTTTACACTATATTGCTTTAATTTTCATGTTATTTTATGCTCACAAATCATGTACTATCAAGAGCAACATTATCATCCTTCAAATCTGCAGCTGCTAAGATGTGAAATGAGATCTGAATGTGAATATGAGAATGTTAAGTATAATATAAGTATGGTTCTGCTGTTGCTACTCTGCTACAATCCCATCAAGTGAAAAATAGAGAGAAAAATATTTCCGTGATCCAAACACTTGTGAAAATTCTGCTAATCTATACTCAGTCAATATAATTATTCTAATCAGTGTTTTCAGCAGTTTTTGAAGTAGGAGTTGTGCTTATTTGAGTAGAAGCTGCAAGGCCCAAACAACACTAACAATTGATTAATTCTACACTTTACCAAGGGGAAAGTAGGTGTTGCAAATCAAAAAGCTGCAGTTGAATGCAATAGCAGATGGCTGAATTTGAACACACTGTTAATGTAAGAAAATGTATGCTCAGCCTGAAAGTTTATCCTGTTCTAGTATATTATGCCATCTAGCAGGGTTTTGATTATAAATAGTCTAGCTGTTTCCATGTATAGGATCTTTGTCTTTCTATATATTATCATCAAGATAGAACCTGGAGCGAATTCATTGAGGATGGGCATCCTCTGACTAGATATCCTTCATAATGTCAACAATGACTGCCATGGCTGGACATGAACATTACCCCAGATCCTCAATACTTTAAATCAAACTTCATTCACTATTAGGGTGCTTAATGAAATTAGTGGTGATGACTAATGGTGATGGCATAATGATGAGAATAAAAAACAACTCAAAAAGAAACATTTATAAGAATTAAAAAGTGATAAAATAAAAATTGTATATACTCTGAGGTAAACTGGCAAGTCCCTTTCTGACAAATTTTTTTCAGATGCCTTTGATGAATTTGAACGAATTCTAAAATGGAACTGTGTGTCACCCATACAACCTGGAAAAAAATTATTCTTCTCCTTACTGATTATGCTCATTGGACTTCATGACACATAGTTAAATTTTGTACAAAAAAGCTATGTTGATAGGGATAGCTAAAATCTTGAGGAGAACATTAGAACACTAAGTAGGTAAAGAATCAGGTACCTTTGACTATTGGTTATTATCAGTTACACAATGGTATACCATCTGCTAGGAATTTTAACATTAATGTTCTGTTAATGTTTAACATTAGCCTTAATTATAACAGTAGTTTAACATTAGTGTTAAGATTTGTGTTCTTATTACTTTATAGATGAAGTTACACCTATAAATAGTAAGAACACAAATCTTTACATAAGATAAATGCTTCAACTTATAGAGATTTGTTACAACACAACTCAAAGAAGTAATTGAAATATAAAAACATTTACCTGTATTTGAGTCAGGGAAGGACAAATAGCAAATATTCATTCTCTGGAAAATAAAGGCATCTAAATAACAATAAGTTATGATATTCAGTTATTTTAGGGAGTAATTCTAAAAGATATCAAGCATGGCTTCTAGTAATTCCACAATTCTTCTTTACTTCTATCATATTTTAATAAAATCATGAAAGTAGTCATTCCTCTGGATGTAACTTAAACACCAAAACTGTTGTAACTTGTTAAATTTCCTAAACAATGTGAATACCTTCTTTCTGTAGTCAAGAGGTGTTCATATTTTATCACAAGTATGTCAAAAAATGTTGCCACTTTTTTGTGCTGTAGTAATGTTCTGTAGTATCAACAGACTATTTACCTCTTTTTCACTAAGCTCCACATGTTCTGGGAAAATTTTCTGAAATGAAGACATAAATGTTAAATCAAGGTATGACTACAATATTTCTTGTATTCCATCTCTAGATGTGACATGATACATACATGACACCAACAACATGGGTTTCTAACATACCAGAGCCTTCAATAATATTTAGAGTGAGCAACTGATCATGAATAGTAGGTAGCTGTGTTCCATGGAAGGCCAAACATTGTGCCCGACGGTCCACCAACTTTCAAATTTCATTTTGAGTCAAAGTAGATTGCAGTTTAGGCAGGAGTAGCTGATGATAAATTGCTGGTAGCCTCTTTGTAATGAAAGCTCTGTATACACTATTCTGATTGCAATGGGCATGTGAACATATGATACATACGTAAAATAGAACTTCATGGATATTTCACTAAAGATGCCTCTAGCACAGGGGTAAGGGGGAAATCATTTCTCTGCTCTCCACCCATGGGAGCAAAAGCATGCTTTTGAGAGAAGTAACTTACTATACATGACACATAAAATCATATTTTTGGTGCTCTGTGGATAAATTCTGATTCCTTTCTTCTGCCCTCTTGTTGTACGGGCGTCTCTACCCTTTAACTACAGCCAGGTACTTACCTGCCGGGATGCAGGGAGGCAATGCCCATAAATAAAACTGTCCCTCCAGGACATTCCTCCAGCTATGAGCTTGCCCACAGAAAATTGATTCTTTTGTATTTCATTTTCTAAGATTAATAGCAGATTTATTGCAGGTACAAAATATTGCTGGGTCACTGCAAACGCACCAAAACTTGGCAAAAGCCCTTCATATAACAAATACATCAGACATTTTGGGTTTCATAGCCCTTATATGCACCAGAAATTACCTAAGAATGAGCTCTCCCGTAGCACAGGCAAAGAATACAGTCTAGCTGGAACAGATATACTCAGCAATAGGCCTACTCAGAAGGTCCTGCCCTGCCAGACTGCATTATTTTGAATTCGATGCGGGAAGCTCATTCTCGATGTAATCATTTACCTCGATGACCTGCCCAAGCTCTAGGTCAAAAGTTACAATACAAAAGCATTTCATCCAACAGTTGAAGAGATCCCATGGCAACTGTTTCCTATCTTCGTCTCTTACAATGAAATCTGTATAATTCAGTGGTAGAAGACTCATTTCACTCTTTCAGCAACTTGTTATGATTTATTGAGGTCAGGGCACAGTCCTCAAGTCGAGTCTTCTCATTGAGTCTTCTACTGGGATTTGAAAACGAGGCCTTCTACACCGGTGTTTGTTGTTAACTTCACGAAGCAGGCCTTTCGAAGTAGGACATCATCAGTACATCTTTGAAGATGGCTACATCACAGGAATTGCTCTTTTTGGATCCTGAAAATGGTGGTTGATACATCTTTCCATTTAGATCCAGTTTATTTATACATGTCTGTCATAAACCATGCTGATTTTTCACATGATAGTAGTACAATGATATTCACTAAAGTTCATTTAGTTTATCGTGGAATTCATCTTCTACCCGTAGACAAAAACCCGTTCCTGCTAAAAACAATAAAAGATGATAAAAACGTCAAAACCTTGCCACCGAACATAATA
This sequence comes from Cassiopea andromeda, assembly GCA_018155075.1. NCBI lineage: Eukaryota > Metazoa > Cnidaria > Scyphozoa > Rhizostomeae > Cassiopeidae > Cassiopea > Cassiopea andromeda. The sequence continues at coordinate 250,690 of WIPJ01000487.1, forward strand.
AAGATCGAGCAGTCTTCAGGTGAAAGTTGTGATCATTCAGAAAAGCTTTATCATATCTAAATGAAGTATGATTTTATACCTATTGGAGACAACAATTCAATAAATAATAGCGCATTTATTTAATTGTTTTTTGTTTATAGTTATTGCTAGAGTGAAGAATTTCTTGCCAGTGATGGCTGCTGCCAACACGCAACTAGAGAGTGAAATATCAAAGACTTGTCCTGGTGAATTTGACATTGAAAATGTCAAAGAAGACATGCAATATGTTGAAATGGTGAGTTAATTTTATCTTCTGTGCTGTGGTGAGATTCTCATACCCAGTGGCAGTGCCACAGGGGGGACTTGACCCCCCACTTTTTGCCAAGATCAATTTTATAATTCATCCAAATTCAATGAGATAATGTTTGGGTTGGGGTGAGGGACCCCTAGCAGAATTTTGAAGTGGTGTGGAAACAAAATTGCATCATGCTTTTAGCGCATGACACCCAAATTCCCCAAAATCTGCAATGGCCAATGGTCATATCCCTTGCTTCACAGTTTTTTAGGTTAATAATGTTCTTTCAAATTGTTAACAGAATATTGGTGTTTATGAGAAAAGTAGTGACTGCTCATCAGATGACAATTGTGACTCAGATGAAGAACATATCTGCAAAATGCTTGGAGAAGTGAATGAAACTAACATAAAGATAACAACAGAAAATCAAAACTGTGGATCAAAGATGATCACTGAGATAGAAAAAGTCAGAAATAAGCCATCAAACTCAAAAAAGAAAAGAGTTTTGAGAAATAAGCATAAAAAGAAATATAGCAAAACTTCAAGTTAGTTACTTGCCTTATCTTTTATCAAATGTAATAGATATTCTACTTATGCCCTTTCCATAAAGTTGCTGATGAGTCATATGTACTTTTATAATTATTTTCCATTTTATGTCTCCTTAAATAATCTGTGTATTATTCTTTTGATATTCCACAGTTGCCCATTGTTTTTCATAAAGATAGTTTATTGTCTTAACATCTATCATGCCTTCAGAAGCACAAATATATTTTCCTGCAGCGAGAAGAGATATTTCCTATATATCAAAGCACCTGTTACATGTTTAACAGATCATCAGCTCAAATAAAGATATTTATTTTCTTATCTACTGAGGTGGTTATTCTTCTAAGTGAGTATTTGCAATACATCTGGAAATCAAAGCAGAAATCTCTATTGATATAATGGAGAAAGGGTTTAGATGTTTTCATATTGGTAGCTTTGCAATCACTACACATTTAGAAAGGTTGAAAAACTTCCTCATATAAGCAAAATCCTTGTTGGTTATAAGAGGTTGTATAAAAAACCAAAGCACAATTCAATTGGTCCTAGCATGTTAAAACGCAATTTTATTGAAAATACAATACTTGTCAATTATATGCATTGCAGGAAAGAATGGATTTTCATTCCTTTGCACAAAACCATAAAAATAGGAGATAAATGAAATCACAGAAGATAAGTAATGCTGAAAACTAAACACGGGTTGTTGGTCTTTTTGGGTTGTTTGATGGCTTCTTTGTGCTGGTTGTTTTTCTTGTAAATGCTCGAAGCCTTTCTCTTGCTAATTCAAATTCTTCAAGTCGTTGAGTCAATGCAATTTTCTGATGAATAGCTTGCTTCAATAAATGATTCAATGTAGCCTTTTCTTCTTCAGCACTGCTGAGTTTTCTTTGAAGTTCATCTAATTGATTAACATATTCCTCACAACGTCCTGCAAACATACTACGCAACGATGCAAAGGTCTGACATTCAGTCTTTAGAGCTTTGATTTGTCGTTTAAGTTGGGCCATAGCTTCTGTTTGAATGGCTTTGTCATTTTCGTACCGAGACTTGAGATTGGCCAAAGCAACTTCGTAAGTTGATTTATTTGCTTTGAGAACCGTTCTTAGTGTGCTGATTTGTTCTCTCTTTGTTGCAAGAAGACTTTGCAATTTCATTATTTGCTCTCGTAGTGATTCATCACTAGCAACTGTGGAATCTTCTTGGTTTGATGTAGATAATCTGCTGGCATCTTCTCGAGACTTTGAGACTGCTTTTTCAACAGCAGATGTCAATGATAGCACTTGCTCCTTCACATTAACAATCAACTTGTAGCATTCTTTAGCCGAGCCACGTGATACACCAGCGTTTTCTGTATGTTCAGCTCTACCTTCGACCTTTGCAGTTCCAGGAAAAACGGGCTCTTTCGGAGATGGCTGTGGTGTTACAGGAGGAGAATTGATGAGATCACCACTGGAAATAATAACATGTTGATACAATTTTGCTAAGTCTTTGCTCACAAACGATAGTTCATCTTGAGTACAATTCAGACCTCCTTGCGCCTCCCCAGCAAGATTACTCATCGTCTTCAAATCATTTTGCAGGTTCTTGATTGTTCTCTCGGTTTCCCGTAATTTTGTTTTCAGTTCTCGTATTTCTTCGCTGAGTTTATTCGAATCTTCTTTTAGCTTAAACTCATTTTCATCCTTCTCTTTTCTGATTTGATTAATTTCATCGTGAAGTTTGGCCTTTTCTTTTTGAGACTCCTTTAAAAATCCTTGAAGACCAATTTCTTTCTCATACTGTTGTTTAATCTGTTTCTTCAAATCTTCAATTTCTTTTAATTGATTGTTAAGTGCAAACACTCTTTCGTCATCGCCATCATCTATTGAATCACATAATGATTTTGCTTCTGTTATTGTCTCAACTGCTTCAAGGTCGTTCTGCAGTTTTGACAAATGTGCATTTCTGTCATTGAGCTCTCTAACCAAGACATCCTTTTCTCCGCGTAATACCTTCAATTGTTCTTCCAATTCTCGAACTTCTGACAGCTGAAGCTCCTTCATAAGGTCATCTACGAGCCCTGCATTCGGTGCAGTGGTAGTTTTGTACTCTTCAGTGATTTTCTTGACAATTGGATGTTCGTCACGTTCGTCATCACTTACATAATTAACTTCACCACTTTCAATGTTCCATGATTTAAATGCTTGCTCCTGTCTTACTTCTTGTAATTCCTTTTGCAATAAACTGTATCGTTCCCGATGGTCTCTAATCGTCTCCAACGCTTCGGTTAGCTGTTTATGATACTGCTCCTTTCCTTCATTTGCCATCTGAAATTGTAACTGCAAGTTATCCACTTCATCCAACAAACTCTTATTTTCAACTTTAAGTCCTTCAAATTCTACCAAAGTGCTTTTCAAACTTGATAATTGCTTTTGCAGATTGATATTTTCTTCTTCCAATTCACTGTACTCTTGATTTGCAAGTGCATCTCTTTGCTTGAATTCACGCACCTCTCTTTGCAACTGTAACTTGGTCTCATTTAATTTCATTAGCTGATTTTGAAAAGATGAAATCTGGACTTTAAGATCTTCGTTCTCCCTTTGTAAAATGCGTTCGGATCTTTTTGAATTTCTCAATTCATTGTCTAGCTGTTTCGTTTGACTTAAAAGACTTTCTTCCCTTGTTTGGCTTTCTTCTAACAATTCGGTTTTGTTTTTGTCTCCAGTTCTGGACAACTTTTCATTCTCAGCAACAGCTACTTGAAGTTGCTGAAAGGCAAAGTTTTATGTTAGTCCAAAGTCCACAGACTATCACATTACTTCTGTAGAGATCTCAGGCCAATGAAAATGTAATGATGATAAAGTTACTGGCTAAGAGTAGCTAAAGTATTGAATCAAGTAGAATTCAAGTTATTGATGCCCCAGGATGAACGGCTTTATTTGAAGGGTGGACAATTTTAAAGAACGTTAATCAAGTTTCAATAAAATCAGAAACTGAAGTAAGTTAAATGCTCATAATAATTCTCATGCTTACCAACAATAATTTTAGTGTTGCTTTTAGGATAGCTTACTTTTGCAAAATTTGAGAACGGTTGCAAAATCTGCCCTGAATCAAAAATCCATGATAAACAATAATTTTTTATTGATCGATTGTTCAGCTCAAAGTTTGTTGTCATTTCTTGTCATGACAAGTGAAGTTCCGGAAAATGATGCAGTGAGAACCTAAATGTTTCAATACAATAGTGGAGCACAATACCGTACAATACGATGAGAAATACCTTGTAACTACTATCCATTGTGAAAAGGTAGGTTTTCTTTAGGTCGACATACTCCCATTTACATGGACGAGCACTTCCTTAATTCAAAGCAAACTTCGTCACTTTCCTTATCTGTCATATTATAAACTGTTTACTTCCTGCGGGTGTGATGAAAGCTTGAACATCAGGCCGAGTAAACGGCCACACAGACGATTTTTGAGCTTCAAAGGAACAACCCAACGACAAGATGTCAGATACAACTCATGCAATCTTGAAAGCTTTATACAATACAGTACCCTGCAATTGGTTTGCATGGGACTTTGTCGAACAATGGGACAATTCACAGCATCAGTTTTGTTTGGTTCTATTAAGACATGTCGTAAGATACAGCAGGTCGCATTATTGCTGGTATATTTGCACACGTGGAAATTCGTTTCATTCACGTTGCGTAGTAACAAAGTGTCTACAGATCATATTTATTGTGAAAAGTGCTGGTGATGTTGGTGTCTAGTATGAAATATAAAAATTTAATAGCTTCTTTTTAATAAGTACCTATCATAGATTTACTTGTGATATAAAGAATCTATATGCATTCAATCTCTTCTGTACTGTCCAGATAATAGACCTTATTCTTACTCCCTACTACAACACCAAATGAGTTTTACAAAAATAGCAGTTCTAATGGCTTTCATCATACTATATGAAAATCTACTCCAGAGTCCTCCCTCACTATGCCAATGGTGCTAATTTCTCCATTCGTGAGCACCTTAAAATCCCTCCCAAATACACTCTGTTTATGAGAATGTAGAGCATAACAAAATCAAGGTTCAGAATTGCGGGAATTTAAGAACAATTTAAGATTAATGCAAGGCTAAAGTTTCATCAAGACATGAAATTTTTGTATGCTCAAGTTGTAATACTGCTTGTAGATTAACTTTGCACTATCAATACACTTTTATCTTGCTTTATGATGAAGTACAACATTAACAAAGACCTGAAGTTATTCCTTTGGCTTTCATGGACTAATCTAAGAATAACATAAGGCTCAAAACCAAAAAGCTTTAAGAATATTCCAGCTCAGCAAACAATTTGGTATTCTCACAAAAAAGATTGTAGACTTCAAACACTTACATAATTTTTTAGGAAAAGTAAATTGTTCTGTTGAATATGACCAACACTTAACAAATGTAAATTTCAGCAGCAACAACTGACCTTATTCAACTAGCTTCCTTGCCTTTCTCCACATATCCTTGCTTTTTTCCTAGCATAGATCCACTTATTCAAAATTTCTTTTTGTTTTTCAAAACATGCTTAGTGTCTAGGAACACATGAGACAAGCAAAGCTTCCTTTTGTGGCTGTATTGTTAGAAAATTCCTTTGTCTCACTACTTCCTAATTATTCCTAGTTGATGTGAACAAACTTTGGAATGGCTTTTATAAAGCAATAATTTGTGTGTGCTTAAGTACACATTTCTTTTATGAGAAAACCATTATTGTGCTTGAGGCTCAAGTTTCTTAACAATTCTCAAACTGAATGTGAGATTTGCTTAATATTTTCTCCACTTTTACTGAAAAAACTAGCTAAAAAGGGCCACCCTTTCTCTGTTAATCATGTATAATTGAATTTAAATTCTTTCCTTAATATTTTGAATGTACTAATGGCATATCAATTCTCGGCAAGCACAAACACTGAACTTTGGAAATTGGGCCTTGTGCTTTTCTCAAGATTTTGGCCATTTGAGACTTGTTTTCTCATTTTAAAAACTTGCACAAAAACTGAGTTCAAGAGTTTTCCAAACCAGACAATAACTAAAAATATGATAGCTCTTCTCATATTTTTCTAAGTTGCATTAAATAGGATACTCCAAAGTATGTGGAATTATTTATTTACTTAATTACGCAAATTCAAACATCTCGGATTTCAAACATTTGCTGCCAAACAGTTGACTGCGCATGGTGCTTTTCGTAAAACCTCCAGCAGTCAGATAACAAATTACACAACAATCTCCCTAGTCGTCCTTACATTCATTGCATCAAGAAACAACAAAGGGATCATCGGTGACTATCAATAATTAATCAGTGCAAATTAAATTTTTTGCCTTACGATTCGTGGTAGACACTGTCTCCTTGTATGTGATATTCTCCAAATAACGACCTACAGACGCTGTCACATTAAAGTAGACAGTTAATTAGTAGCTACATGGTAAACTGTCAGTTCATCAGTATTCCCAGCCCTGTGAATTATAATGCATACGCCATGTTCCTTGAAAACCTTCATGGCCATATGAGATAAAGGTGGATACGATGCTTTGCTATCGTCTCGTTCCGATAAAACACCTCTTATCAAAAATTCAATTTTGACGAAACTCGCAAAATGAAGGCTAGGGCTGGGCAGAGACAAACTATGATCAAGTTTCTATTACTAATAATGAGCAAAGGAAACGCAACCCATAAATTAACTACTAACAAAACCAACTCTGCTTTGACTGTTGAGAAAAATCTTTAATCATAGTAAACTTCAGGTGTGATTCGTACTTATAGATTATGAAAAATCCCTCAGCACTTTAAGTAACGACCCTAACAAAAAAGCAAACCAAACTCACTGTTTTCAAGTGTTGAATCTCTTGTTTTTTCTGCTCATTGTTTAAGAGCAAAGTATCATACTTTTCTTGCAGTTGCTGCTTTTCTTCTAATACGGCTAGGCCATATTCCGCAGCCTGAATCTTTTCTTGACAAGCATGCTGCAACTCCCGATTTAATCGGTCAATTTCTTGCTTGTGATTCGCCATAGCTTTATTACATCTTTAAAAGTGGTAAGTCGATTTCTTTTCCATAGTCTGCCCTTTCCAGATCAAAGATTAATTTTAAGAAACCGGTTCGCGGATTCACCTACTGGACTACAAGTACAAAATGACAACAAAGATCTACCCACGTGACCAGTCATGTGGTATAGTTATCCAGCAATCAGCGGGAGATCTGGGTTATAATGTGACATCACGAATTTTCTCAACAAGGTACGGTACTTCTTGTAGGAAAAGTGCATACAAGGAATAGCTAGAGCTTCGGATTAACCAACAAGAAACATCAATCCTTAGCTCTCAAACGAAAATTAAAATACTTTGAAAATTTGAAATATGTTACATTCATCACACCATTGTCAGCTACCTCAATCTATTGAATATGCATCACCTGATGCTCCAATTAGAAGAAAAGGTTCTGTTACATCTGCATGGCCATTAGAAATCATAGTTTGCCACAACTCCATATAGCATAACAGCTTAGTCAGGCTAACCAACTGCTGTTGAATTGACTATCCATAGCCCACAGAACATTCATTTTCAAAAGTATCATAAACAAAACAGTATGAAAAAATGTCTTTAGTTATATAGTTATATAGGATTTACAAATTCTGTACTCTTGAAGTTTCTTCTGTCAGTTCAGCTCAAATATCAAATTTCAAATCTAGAAAAAGGAAGAAGAACAACTTCAGACAATTCAAAAGAGCACAAACAAAATCAATTCCAGAGCAAAATTATGGCAAGTAAGGAACCTTGGCAATGTTCAACCCTTACACATTAGAGACAGGGGAGTGGTACTATAGCAATAGATTCCATACGCTACTATACTATTTTGTATAATGCAAACTGAGCTCTAAAGTAACAAGTTATATCCAGAATAATAAGCAATAAGAAACCCACGACTGTTGTCCTGCTACTGAAACTGAGGCTGCTGATCCCATTCTGAATGTTGTGCTGGAGCTGCTGGAGATGAGGCTGGTTTTGGAGGAAGCTGCATTGGGTCTGGTGGCATTTGTGGCATAACTAGGACAAAAGAAATGGTGCAATTGAAATCTTAGTAGAAAATAAACATACATTTCATATTAATACTTTATTCTACATAAGACTGGTGAAAATGTATATACAAGAAATAAATCAATGCCAAGAATATCTTCCAAAGGCACACTGATAAATGAGGAATGAGTAGGGTAATGGATGAATTGGAGGCCTTTGACCATTCTTGATATACCCTGTTTATGACTCTACAATCACAAGGAAATTTACTGGCTATTATCGTGACCTGTTTCACCACATTACAATCGTTATTTAAAATGTTAATCTGAGTCAATATTTCTCCAATGTTGGGTAGGATTTCAGTGCTATAATTAACCATTATCACCTGGCTTAAATTGTTCTGCAGTCATCCTGGTTATCATAATGCCAACACCTTCAATTAAGGCCAATAAAATTCCACCAACAACAGCTGACCTTGCCATGGCCCCTGGCCCAGCTAAAAGTGAAAACAAAATTAAGAGATTAAATTTAATCAAATACCAGTGCAAAATTTGCTGAAAGCAATAAAATAACCTAGTATGAAATATAAAAGTACTTCAATCTCTTGGGCTATTCTCATGAAATTTCAGAGTGTTGAGGAGAATACAGGGTTTTGAAAGCTTACACCACATCTAGCAAATTTTTTTGAAATTTACAATTTTGTGCTTGATTGAGACTGCTTTCAAAATTACATCCACCATGCATTCTGCCATGTATGTCATGGGATATTTTATCATAATTTTGCAGAAAATGAAGAAAGTAGCTAAATTGTTAAAGTTGTTTTAAAATTTCATCTTTTACCATAGCCAAATCCTAAGCAATGAATGGTTGGCTTTTAGCAGTTCAGAGAAATCTCAATGTCACATATCATGCATGCCATGTGAGAATAGCCCTCTAGTACAAATTTTGAATTATTGAAAGGCAACTCAGTTCAGTTCAGTCTAGATCTCTCATTCCAAAATTCCACTACATACAGATAAATCAGAAATAAAATAAAACAAATGACAACATACAGATAATCTAGAATAACTCAAATTTAAACACATTAATAACATTCAATAAGTTTGTATGCAGGGAAATTTTTAAGGAGGTGTCCTGTCAATAGATAAACTAATCAAAGAGAGGACACAACCTGTTTCAGAATATATTCAAAACTTGCTTATATATTAGAATTTAAAGAAACTGGGAAATGAATGGGCAAACATGAATGTGCACTTAGGTACAACCAAGTACCCTAAGAGCATCTCAAACATTAGTTTGGCAATTCTTGGTGAAGAAAAATATTTTAATATTTTTTCTAAAGCTATATATGGAGGTTGCCTCCCTGATGCTTACTGGGATGTTGTTCCATACTTTAGCACCATAAGTCAAAGTCCATATTGTGACATATTTTTCTTTGATAAGAAAATGTCATTGTTTGATGACTGTTGAGTATTATATTGATGAACAGATGCCATTGGTACAATGAACTTATAGAAATGAGTTGGTATGGTCCTGTTTATACACTCATACATAAAACAAAGCAGCTCAAGTTGAAAAAGGCCAGAAAGCCTTAAGATCTTTAGAATAAGAAAAATTGGAGCAGAAGATTCAAAATAATCTTACTACATGACCCTTTTGGTACTACAGTGAACTGGCACAACAATAGCACTTCTATTATACAAGATCTGGCATCCGATCGGGTTCAATGGCGAAGAATCGTGCGGGGGCAGGCCACAGCAGGCATCACGTGATGTCAAGCTCTCGTGCCTTAAGTACAAGTAAGTACAAGTACAAGGTACTAAAAGCTGAAAGTGGCACTGACCCTTGAATTCAGTTTCAGAATTTGATGATATATAACAAATGAGAGGCAATTGTACATAAATTAAAACATTTTTACAGCCAAAATCTTTTCCTATTCAAAAGCAAGCAGTGTTCCTGTAAAAGGGCCTCCCCAGGAAAACTTTCTATTTCTGAATTTGAGTCAATCAATCACCTTGATTTTGAATCTGCAATTATTTTTCTGATATCTTGTACCATTTTAACTCTACAAGACTTAAGAGGTCACTTTCAAATTCAGATTGCTCAAGAACCCATCTTGGAGACCTACTTTGTGGCATACTACACCTTTTCGGTTATTCATTTTTCTCACAAAAATTTGTCACATTGTGAAACTTTCTTACACTCTACATTATTAAACTTTCCAACTAAATCTCTGATACTTCTTCTTCTTCTTTTAGTGTCAGTCTTCAGACCTAAGTCCCATGCTGAACACTTGCCTCTTTTGATCTGCCTGTCAACATGTTCCAAAAATTTTTTGTCGCTCGTTGATTGTCTCCAGCATAGGTTTAGTTTGTGTCAAGTCCATAAGTTCTTCTATCTTCACATTGTCAATTTCTCCCGGGCTAACTTTCCGGTCTACCTTTGTAACCTTTTTCACTGACACTGCCTTCAATTGCAAGTTGCTCTAAATGCTAAAACTCACAATCTGTAAGTTTTGTTCTTTCATTTTCCTCAGTATTTTCCATTAAGTATGATTTAAAATGCCATTGTCAATAGCTACATATACAGTTGAATAGAAGAAGCTCATATCTCTATTGATATAGCTACAAATAAAATATTTATCTTATTCAATACAAACCCCTAGCCATTAGGATCCCACCAGTTATTGCTCCACTTCCAATAGAATTCCAAGGATCTTCTTTTCCTCTAATTGCCATTAAACAACAGTCACAAGTTGAGAATGTCCCACCCCATACAGCAAAGTTTCCTGAAATGAGCAATCACTCAAACAATGCCACATAGTTAAGGAAATAATGTGAAATTATTGTTGGTACTACCAATAGTAATTTCACATAATTTTCTTTGCTTCTTGGTGCAGGGTCTATTCTAAAGAATTTCTCCTAGATGACACAATGCTATGATGGAGCTTGACCACACCCTGCACAAGCTCTTTTGGGACCATGCCCTTCAAACAATTAGAAACTAAATGTGGAATCTTTTGTCGTTTGATGTCAAGTTAAAAACAAAGGCACAGAAAGACTTCTGCTAAACAATAAGCATGTGAAAGTGAGAAAGTTGTTCACACTTAAATTACCTAGGCCTCAATCAAGATTTTGAAGACCATAGACCACTCTGAAATAGGCCCTGATTGGTAGGGAATGACTAATGAGTGTAGCCATAAATCTATAATGCACATGTTGAAAAGAAACCTTTCATACAAACAAAATGAAAATTTGATTTTAATTTTGATTTGATGTGAAATAATTTAAACTTCTACCATCAACAACAACAGCAGCAACTTTAATATGGTAAACTATAGAAAACAATGCAACTAAGAGAATATTGGTCTATACCTTGCCATTCAGGGGTATCATTTCAATAAATTTCTGAGTTGAATGATCAAGGGGAAGAATGTATTGAAGCATTGGTCATCATTAAAGCAAGGTCAACTATTAAAATGGGTGTCATGAATTCTTAAGGAGGAGTTCCCTGAGTAGGTAAATTAATGGGGAGGGAACACCTATGAAAATATATTAATCAGTGGAATATTAATAAAAATTATTTGATGTGTCAAGCTATCTACCCTAATCTATTGCATAGAATCTGTTAAGTATGCTTTAAGCTTTTTAAAAATACTTTCTTGGAAGATAATTTACAGATCTCCATTGGCAGTTCATTCAAGGACTTAGCGCAGAGATATCCAATCAATTTTAATCCATATAAAGAACTATTTGTTTGGACCGTAAACAAATCACCGCAATGTGATTGCCTTGTATTATAACTATGAACAGACAAGTTTTAATCAAAAACCCCATGAAAACAAGATAAGATAGTATTATTTATGGTTTCATACACCAATATTAACAGTTTTAGTTGCCTTAATTCTTTGAATATGGGAAGAGAATGAGAAAGATGGGACCGATGTGATATAATCCTGACAGCTTTCTTTTCAATTTTGGCAATGCAATCAATATATGAGGCAAATGCTAGCCCCAAAAGTACTATGCCATATTGTAGAGAAGACATAAGCAAAGAGTTATAAACACCTATTACAAGATTGGTTGGCAGAAAATTTCTAATTTTAAAAAGCATCCCACAAGTCCTTGCTAATTTTTTTGATAGTTTAGTTATACAATATTTCCAATTTAAGTTTTCGTCCTGCAAGATGCCTAAAAATTTGACATACTCAGCTCTGTTTAGTATTTTATTGCCAATTTGATTCTTACATCTGGGGGAATTTTAATTTGAGTAGAGTATATTATATGATAATTTATCTTATCTATATTTAGGAACAGTTCGTTGGCATCCAGCGATTTCTTAGCCAGTTTAAGCTCCTTATTCACTTGTTTAATTATTTCCTTTAAAGTTTCAGATTCATAGTAGATGCTATTATCATCTGCAAAAAGGTTCAACTTCAGTTTCTAAGAAGTGCATGGCATATCATCAATAAATATAAGAAACAGTAATGGGACAAGTACAGATCCTTGAGGCACACCAGATGTAACTCTAAGGGGAATACAGTTAGTTCAGTTTATTGAAAGATATTGAGCCCTGTCACATAAATATGATTTAAATCATTGTAAAGCATTACCTCTCACCAAATAATGCTCAACCTTTGCAATCAGAATATTATGACTAACTGTGTCAAACACTTTTTGGCTATTCTCAAGCGTCAATCTTATCACTTCAGTCATACTTATGAGAGCATGACATATAGCACAATCCTATTGAAATCCACATTGCAAAGGGTAAATTATGCTATTTGCTGTAAGAAATGTATATAATTTATTGTATATGATTCTTTCAAATACTTTACTAAAAAGAGGCAGCAGAGAAATTGGTTTATAATCTGATGCTAGTTCAAAATTTTGCCTTTTTAAAGAGTGCTATTACTTTAGCAGATTTTAATTTAGATTGAAAATGTCCCTCCCAAAATGATTGACTTATAAGCTTCTCAAGAAACTGTGATAAATAAGCTGTTAGGACTTTCTTAATAGCTTAATAGGTATGCTGTTTGGTCCTATTAATTTTGTGGAATCCAGGCTTGAAACTTCATTTTCAACTTCAAACTTTGTAGTTGGTGAAAGGAACATAGAGTAATAGTACTAATAATAAGTAGCAAAATAACAAGTACATTTCAATGACAACAAACTTGATTGATACCTGCAAGATATCACATTTGAAATTTGACTTTCTAATCTTAGAAATATTTCATACAACCTATGAAATCATATATAAAGAACACAGACATGATTAATAAATACATACCACCCAAAACTGGGGCTCTAGTTTTTACAGCAGCAATGCTCCCAAAAAATCTCTGACCCTATGATTGAAACAATCAAATGTAAAGATACAGCTTATTTTCTCAAAAGATTCAAGATGATAAACACAAATAGGATCTTTTATCCCAATCCAAGAAAGCCCAAATGCTTATGTCCAAGGACCACCAACAAAATTTTACTTTCCATCACCAAACATCCAAAAAGTGTTTCACTAATCCTCTAAACACTATGCTTAACTCTAATTAAAAGTCTAGGAATGAGAATCATCTCTGGTTTGTAGACAATAATCATAAATAATGGTGAACACATAATTTTCAACTGATGGGAAAAGGCACTCTCCTCAAATCAAACCATTAGCTATCAAGTATCTGGAAACTGAGGCAATTGGAAATTAGCACTTTGAATATTTAAGCAACCAACAAAATGAAAACAGATTAGCTGTTTCTAATTAAAAGAGATTGCTTATTTTCATAGCATCATTGAAACTTTATGGCTTTGGCCAGTCATGCTGTGGGCATGCTTTTACCTCTGCTATGCTCAATCCTACATATGAACTGCTAATATATCCTTATTGAATAAAGTGTTTTGTTACATTTGTTTAATGATTTATATTTTTTAAGATACTGCATAGTACTTTAATATCAAAACTAGGGTGTATGTATTAATTCAGTTAGTTAGTATCTATTTGCTAAGGCAGGCTGAGGCATAAGGCAGCCTATTTGGCATTTTTCTACTCATTTACCACCCTACAGGAGGATAGACAGCTGAGTGGGCTGTTGGCTTGCAGATAGTGATTCTGACTGGTGCAAATATCAAATAAAGTTTCAACTCAACCAATTCAAGGGAATAGATAGGGGCTATGTAAACAAAAAATCCCCATCAATACACAAACAATGAAAAACCCATAACAATTTCATGATAAAAACATTACCATAAGTGAGTATCCAAATCATATGACCATACAATGGATCAACAGTCCTAATATGATTCTGGTGATGAGCATGGTTAATAGTGAAACATACAAGTCATAAAAATTCACCATTTACACTTACAGGTGGTGAATTTCTCCACCCTTTCACGAAAGAAAAGAGCCCACCACCAATTGCTCCCATAGCAAATGCTCCTCCACAATCATCCACTATCCTGTACGGGCTAAATGCCGAAAATAATCATGCAGTTATAAAAATAGGATAGTTTAAGAAGCATTCATACTGCAGTGCAACAACAACTGACTCATAAACGCACATATTCACTATGAAAAAAAACGACAAAATGCTTGGAGGCTCGTGCGGTACTGCAGTACTCACAGGGTTACACGTGCAATAACTTGTTTCTATTCTTTACTTGCCCTTCTTTTTGTTTTAAAGGGGGTAAAAGTTACAAAATAAACATTGCTTATATTTCATAAGTTGATGCTGGGAATTAAAATTTGAGTTGCCTATTCAATGTAAGCCACCGAATGCTAGTAGTCCGTAGTTACTGCTGTGCGCTCTCGTATCATCTACCTATAATGCGCAGAGATTCAGGTATGGGTATTAGCTTGAGTTCCAACATCTTTTTACCCTATAATCACATGATATCGCTTCCACGCATCATTTTATCCAAAGAATAATGAAAAACAACGCTCAAATTTACCATGGCTCCCTCGCGTATTCCTCCATTTTCGGCCTGCACTAAAAGGACTTCAGCACATGACGTAACAACATATGCACGCCATCACAGCATGTACCTCGCAGCGTCTACTGACAACATAAAAGAAACTAAATTTGGTGTCTAACATTTTAATTTCCAACATCTACGTATGAGTAAATTTTAAATACATGACAGATAGCAACTTCCACAGATCTATGGGCTAAGCTCTATGATATATGCTATAAAGAAGTAAAGAATGATGTAATCAGAACTTTGTTTTTCGTTTTCTTCCAGTATATTTGGATCCTGGTCGCACTTCTTTTCCTTGTCGTTTTCTTCTCTCTTTTTTCTCTTCAATCCAGTCCCTACTTTTCTTAACTGGCTTTCTCTCCCCCTTACGAAATTCAACTCTCTTCCTTTGACCAGTGAAAGTTGCAGATTCAGCACCTTGGACACTCTGAGTGCCAAGGCCGGCTGGCAACTTAGTGATAACTGTTCCAGCAAATAAACACAAGAACATCTTCTTCGCTTTTGCACTATTTGGGTAATCAACGACAACACCACCCGTAAAACCAGCTCTCAATGCTTGACCCGTTATTAGTTCCACCTGAGCTGGGTTTTCAGGATAAAATTGAAAAACAGCTTTACTTGCGCGAGACAGACATGTATATAATGAAGTGAAAAATTTGTAAAGTCTTTTAACGGGATTATGAGTCCTTTTGTCAGCATTACAAAGCCATTGAAGAGCAGATATGCTAATACAGCCATCAAATGTTCCAGGCCTAAAAGCAACCCCTTGTCCAGCATCACATAATAAAAGATCTCCTTCAACTTCTCTCTCGTGAGCTATATTCAACATTGATTGACTAATATCAACACCGATCCAAAAGTGTCCATTCTCTGTTAATAATTCTCCACTTAATCCAGATCCACAACCGATATCCAGCAAATAACATGGCTGGTTCCCAGGCAAATCAAGGAGCTCCAATGCTCTTGCTGACATCTGCCGTTGTATCTCCATCATACGTGTATTTGTTGTATATTTGGCTGCCTCCTCTTCATTGTAGAATATTTCTGGTGGAGCCTGATGTTCTGGTCGCTTTCCTGCCATGCCAAAACCTCAGAAATAACACTATAACTAAATACTGCTTAAATGACCAAGTCACTGCATGGATTTGTCCATCATGAAAGAGCCTCATCTTGATTTTTCCAAGTGATCAATTCAACTCAATCTCATCAGTGCTTTAAAATGGATCAAATAGAACTGTATGATCATGTGCAAATAAATGTACAACATCATGAGGAGAAACTACGATACGAGGATCTTACAAACAAGAGCAAATTGATCTTGATTCAAGCTCCATATGACGTATTTTTAACATTTATTTTATTTGCCAATCTATCATGCATGACCTTTTTCGACTTGATCCGGAGTGTGCACAAGCAAAATGTCACGTGTCCAAGTGTAAACTTGTTTTGATGTGTGCACAATAAGTATACACTTGACTTGTCTGGTTAAAAAAATAAAGCCTGTTAAGTTGTTTTCTGCTGTTTGTGTTCTTTAACTAAAGACTGTTGAAATACATTGGAAGTATGGATATAGAATCAATGAGTAAAAAATGGGCAGCACAAAGCACTTCTATGTAGAACCTGAATGAATTATTAGGGGCAGTGCCCCTTTGCTCCCTTCTTGTCTATGGGCATGTTGACTGTGATTATAAAGCAAATATAAAAAGTTTATGCTGTGATTTGGTTATTATGACAGTTGGAAATCAATGAATTGGACCACATTTTATGATGCCTCATAATGCTTCCCTATACTAATTTCTGGGTGTACAATATGATAGCATCATGTGAAAACAAAAAATCTTGATTGTTCCCTTCCCACATCTGTAGTCTGGATGATCACAAGTCTATTGCCATAAAATTCTTTCCTATATTTTTTCTCATTGATCAATGCAAAACTGGCTATTAAAGTAATCCACAATCAACCTATTACTAGAACAGCCAATTGGCTATTACTTAAAGTTACCAATATCTTTGCTTGTGTGCTATCCATTTGAAATTTGGTCAAGTGGCAAAAATAGGCAAAAAACTAATGCTATTCAGGTTCCATCTGGGTTTGGAAAGTTTTGGAAATTGATAATGCAATTTTCCAGGATCTGGAAAGTTTTGGAAAAAGGCTATGGATAAGTTTTGGATTTTTGTTTGGGGAAACTCAAAATTATCCTGAAATGGATATAACTTAGTGTTGTATTAAACACCTTATATAATATGCCTGTTCATTTTACTATTTGTAATATAAGACATAATCCACCAAAAAATCACAAAATGTAGCATTAAAAACAATATTTTTCTATTTTATGGGACTTCAAAATGCAAAGGAAAATATGTTTCATGGTTGTGGACATTTGATACTTTGGCTTTGGAAAACTTGTGGAAAAGTTGTGGAAATATTGTTAAAGGAGTTTGCATGAGCCCTGGATATTAAGTTGTTTAAATTACAATTTAAGAATTCTTTTTGTAATTTTTGGATTACAACTTTATATATTCTGGTTGAAATCTATTTGATGGTGGTGTTTCATGTTGACTTAATTTTTAGTTTGATTGTCTCTTGCTAATGAAAAATATTCCCACATCTATTTTATATATTTGGCCCATTAGAACTACTCATTTCTCTAAGATTAGGTGTTTCATGCTATTGACTTTATTTTTAGTTTGATATGAGGTTGCTTACCGGCCAGAAAGTCTTACTTGAGGGTCATCAAAATCTTCCTACAGATGAGAACAATGTGAGGCTTCCTACAGTTTTGCTATTAGCATTTGCTTTTTCTTCTGCTGTCTATTTGCAGTGGTTAATAAGCTATTTAATTTCCAGTGATTAGCTAAAAATAAATTAAGTTCATAGTAAGGATTTGAAGTGAAATCATTTAGTTATTGAGGCCTGCCACATTTTTTCTTCCATTTCAACTCACTACCACACTTGGTTTGTTTTTATAGGCACAGAGTATGAGATATGAAATGAAGTCAACCATGAAATGCCACAAAAATGTGAGGAAAATAAATTTGGCTTAAAATTATTATTCTCTAAGTAGTTGTGATTTCTATGGTATTCTGATGGCAAATTAACAAGCATGCAAAAGAGCTAAAAGGATGTGTTTTGAGAGAAGGTAAGAAACAGAAGATTTCTGAAGTGGATAAAGAGGAGCATGTCAAGCCAATTTTTTCAAAGTTTTGAAAATGTGGAGCATCATTAATACTGAAGCCAAGTTACTTTGTTTATTTTAGAAGGGTGTGTGACAGTACAGATGGGTAAATACTTCTCTAAGTCCACTTCTATTCCAATATTCAAAGTTTTCAGAGTTACTGTTTTGCCAAATTAGTTTAGAATCAGGGCATTATGATTGAATGACGGGCACAGTTTCAGGAAAAACATGTTATGAAGTGAGATACAAGTACACAAGGCTTGCAAACAGATGAACAACAAATATAAACAGGCTAAAAATTCCTAAATAAGGGTACTTAAGTGAAGAGAAGGGAAAAAAGGGACAGGGGTATTGAAGAGTTTTGATGATTGAATGTGGGATGATCACTATAAATAAGCAAACTCTTGTGAATAAGTAAATTTAATTCATTTCCAACACTGTTTTTATTCAGCCATTTTTCACCTGTTTACTACATTTATTCAAAGTCCATTTGTATGCCCTGTGCCTTTGTATCTCATTTATAGTTTATTGCTCCCCTGCTTAGGTTAGAAGACCCTCTAGTTTCCCTTTCAATATTAGCTGAGATGGGACAAGCTAGTCCCAAAAGGTACTAATTTGGACTTTTCTATGACAAGGGTTTGTTAATGGTAGTGTTGATTTGGTATGAAGGATATTAACATGTGACCTGGCAGCCCTTTTGACTTGCTCTACCATAATACTCATTGTGGTCAACTCAATATTGTTTTTGATTTGAAAACTTTTTTGTAGATGAAAATGCACAACATTATTATCCCTTCATTTGAGATCAGAAAATATTGTGTTGGTGAGTAATTTTTCTGTATCTATTATCATATATTTCACAAATAATGATGCATTTTTTAATTTTGTCATCTTCATCATTGATATGGTGCTACATGTATTTACTTATTTATAAAGAAATCTTTCATTGTTCACAGCTTAAAAGATGTATTGACTGTTTTGTTTTATTGCTTTGGTTTCCACCAGATTATATGTACCTTGCATGATATGATTCTCATGAATATATTCAAAGTCAATTCACTTCTATCATGTAGTATTTTCTGGATCATAATTATCAATGTATTTAATTTTTATGCAAAAGCCAAGCAAATAAGAGGAAGTATGATCATAAACCAAACAGTCAAGATACCCCCTGTTCACTTACCTGAAAAGGAAGAGCTGCAATTGCCTCAAATACCAGAAAGATCTCTTCACAAATGGCTCCCTTTTGGCAGAGGTATGTCTATGAATATGGAGTGCATTTTTGTTGAGTAAGCACAGTTGATTTTCTACTCAGCATAAGTATGTAAAAAAGCATAGTATATGGGAAAAGGGAAATAACACAGTGCTTTAGAAAAGGCATATCTGAGATTTATTGACTGCTTTAGTTACATAGTATTGCTAAATTTAGGTTATTACTTGCTATGAAATAAAACCTATAAAGAAATGACCTGAAGCTGGTCAAAATCTGAAAAAAGGAGGACTTGAAAAAGGATTGTTTTTCCTTTAGGTGATCCATTGAAAGATAGGAAAAGAAAATTGACAAAAAGAAAAGATGAAGATATGCATCTATCAAAATATGAAAGATCATTTCAAGTTCTCTCATCTGCTGTTGATTCCTCTGAAGAAAAGAATCGCCATTCAAAGAGAAAATCAAAAAAGACTAAAGACAAAAGCAAATTACATAGTCAAACAGAAATTGATTAATTATAAATCTGTACATATATGATGGTCCATCTAATGATTATAATAAATTATTGCCCTTTATCTTCAGAAGCCTGCAGTCTCTTCTCATTTCTTTGCAGATATTTTTGCTGGAAATATATAAGCTAAGCTTATTGGAATATGTGCTAAATTTAATAGTAATTGAGGCTACAGGATGTCCTTTTATTTTGGTAATTTCATATACTGAAATGTGCTTGCCATTACTTATATTTTGAGCTTCTGCCTAGTAACATTTTGTTGTCATTATAAAAGGCATTATAATACATTAGGATACATTAGAATACATTAGTTACATGAGCTTATATGCATATGCTTATATGGAGCAGTCACTTTAGTTAGAAAACGTTATCGCCATTGCTTCTGTTGGAAAGCATTTATAGCATCTTATATTAGGAAACTGATACCTAAGATACCTAAGTGCTCGTATATAGCATATTCATTATAAATGCACTGTTTTCGTGGATCTGTAGTATTGGGAGATAATTCCTTTCATGATATGTGGAACACCATGTTGTAGATATAAACAGCCAAAGAAACCTTTCTTGCATCTTAGATGTTAAGCAGCAATCGCTTTTCATTACGAACAAAATTTCAAATTGCCCGAATTACATATCTGAGCAATAGGCACAGCAAATCGGGTCTTCGATCTCATTCTTTACCTCCCACAATTGATTGAATGTGACGTTTAATAAATCGTTACCTGAAACGTTGAGTTCGAGAGAAATCGTCAGTTGTTCGCCTGATTTACGAGCTTGCATCGGGTGTTCTATCATCTCAAAAGCACGCACCTAAAATGGGATGTGGAACATCAAAATCTTCAGGTAACTGTCTAGTATTTTTAAGTACATGTAGCATAATTGTAAAACCGAAAAGTAATATCCAATACTTTGTCTATCAAGCATTCCTTTACTTTTTACTTCGTTTACGTTGGATTTTAAAAGATTTTGTAATTCTATCTTTGCCAGAGATCGAAGAAAAAACAAACTACAACAGAAAGTAAGTATGAAAAGCGATTTCTTTGAAAATGCTTATGGGGTAGATTACAGAATTGAGATTTTTTTATGTTTGGGAAAGAACAGAAAGGAGAAAGTGCTTGAAAACAAGATTCTATCTTTCAAACTAGAAAGCACGGCCTATTTTTACATGCCTGAAATTGCTTGCAACTTGAAAGGTTTCCTTTCACCTGGGGGGCTGTTCAATGATAACGCCACGCTAGAATTGCCATTTTTAACCACCCACCCCTCATCATTACGCTCTGTCACATTTGCTCACAAGACCCCCTTGCGTTGCATCGCGCCCAGAACAAATATCCTCCTATGATGCACAAAAACCCCGATACAAAACGACATTTTTGAAATACTAAAGGACAGGGGGAAGACGAAAAGAAACCTCGTCCCCCTTCCATGCCAACCTGGCCCAATATGATCATCATTTACGTTAATGCAAGGTGTCCAATTCTACGTTAGAATTCTGGCACACATTTCTGGAGGCTGAACAAAAAAGTTGAATGGTCGAATGAAAACTGCACAAAATATAAACACTTGAATAAAACACTAAAATGTCCCATACATCACATGTCCCATCCAAATTCTCCCATCTAAATTCTCCCATGTACAATACAAAGCAAGATCGGATAAGGATAAATAAAAACTAGAGAACATGGTTTGTTCGACAGCCTTATCAATTTGGGCTGAATGCTGAGGGTTGGAGCTCCTCCATTACGCAAATCTCAATAAAAACTTTTTCTACCATGACATCACGGACTTGAATCAAGTACCACCCACCCTCTAAAGTACCGTCACGGAGAATCACGAAAATTGTGTACAACTACCTTCCCTAAGGCATGAAGTAATTATTGAACAGCCCCTGTGGCAGGTGAGGGAGGAAGTGTCATTTACATTGGTATGCTGAGCAACATACATAATGAACAACTGTAGTTGGTGAAAATCATCACTACAAGATCAGATTTAATTTCTTTTGTAGTACAGATCCACCTGAGAAAGGCAATAACGTCCTAAATGGATACCCAGACCTTCGGAATCATAACAACCATATGGCGAAGGTTCTAACAATGAGAATGTATAGCAAACTGAAAAAAAGGAAAACAGCGTACGGGTACACAATTGATTATGCCATTCAGCCTGGAGTAGACAATCCTGGACATCCATGCTTCATGACAGCAGGTTGCATTGCTGGTGATGAGGTAAGAAATTCAGTTGATAGAGAATGAATAAAAACAGCAGATACATTTTATATGCAAAATAAACGTTAGTTTTTGGCAGCAAATCAAAGCAGCACCTACTATAACAGCAATTAAAGTCTATTCCTTGCAAAAAATTTTCGAACTACATAACTACAGAATAAACCAATAGCAAAAAATACAGAACAAAAAATAAAAGAAAATTTTTTAGCATACCTTGAAAATTCCTAGAAATATAGAATATCTGCAGCAAATATTTTGTAACGCAATCCCTAACAACTCCGAATATCTAGTGATAGTTTTAAATCTTATTTATCTGAAAAAATTCTTAAACATTTTGACTTTAGGAAACCTATGATGTATTCCACGAATTGTTTGATGAAATTATCGAACTTCTACATGAAGGATTTAAGATATCTGACAAACATACTACAGATTTAAATTCGAGCAACCTGATTGGCGGAGACGATTTTGATGAAAAATATGTTATGTCATGTCGAGTCAGAATGGGTCGCAGCATAAAAGGATATTGTCTTCCATCATTTTGTACGCGTGCTGAAAGAAGAGCAGTAGAGAAAGTAGTTGTTGCCGCTGCAGATAGTTTAAAAGGAGAATTTCAAGGTAAGTGGGAAATTCCGTATAATAAATGTCTGTCAGTATGGTTCACGTGATATATCATAAGTAGTATTTCTAAAAATATTGAGAAGTTGCCGGATGCTCGGATGCAAGACAAATGATTTATAAATTTATACATGATTTTCAATTAGGACAATACCTTCCATTGAAGACAATGACCTTCGATGAACAAGAGCAAATCACAAAAGAATTTATGCTTTTTGATGAGCCAATGTCAAATGTCATCTCGTCAACACGCATGTCACGTGATTGGCCTGATGCTCGTGGTATATGGAAGAGCAGTGAGAGCAATTTCCTAATATGGGTTAATGAGGAGGACCATTGTCGATTTGTTACCATGGAAAAAGGAGGAAATATGAAAACAGTCTTCAATAGGATTTGCAAATATCTTGAATTATTCGAAGCAGCATTGAAATCGATGGGTCAAAGCTTTATGTGGAACAAGCATCTTGGGTACTTAGTGACAAGTCCCAAAGATGTGGGTACTTGTCTACGGGCAAGTGTGCAAATAAGTTTACCATTGTTAAGCAAACATTTGCTTTTTGAAGACTGTCTGAGAAACCTAAAGCTGGAAAAGTCAGATAGCAATGACGTTGAAAATGCAACAGGAGCAGATACTATTTATGACATTTCAAACAAAGATCGTTTACAATACTCCGAGGTAAGATTTTTATTGATACTGTCAATACTTCTTTATCGATAACCCTCACTATTTAGTACTACAACTTTCATATTTATTAATTTCTGAGCCTCCTAGAATCAAAATCAATATTTGTTGAACCTCCTCCAACTTCATTGCTGAGACATGGTAAATCATTCGCAATATCTAAGGTCTGTTTCACTTTAAATTTAAATATGATCTGGCTTTAATAGCTGGGTCAGCACACATAGTTACGTATTGGTATTTAATGTGAAGTGAATTGCAATATTCAAAATATCAGAATACAAAAAAACCGGTGAAAACAAAATAAAATATGCATTTTTCGCTCTAAATCAGGTTGCATTGGTGCAGAATCTGGTCAATGGAGTGAACACTTTAATCAGAATGGAAAAAGCATTGGAAAATAAAGAAGACATCGACCAATTAATTAAAAGTGCTAAAGCCTATATCAACAATACAACAGTATGTAAAAATGCTGAAAGTCCTAAGCGACATGAAGAATCATTTGCAGAGGTAAGGAATTGTGAAACCCCATCGCCTTTCTTTGTTCATGTTACGTATTTTCTTGTCAGCTTGTGGTCCTAGGCATGCAATACTTTAAGTCTGAGAAGAATTTTTATGAACGTGCGTCATTTGCACTCTGCTTTTTTATAAGAACCAATAAAATTGAGGTTTAGGCTGGCTGTTCTTTATTTGTTCTTAAATTAGTAGCGTGTAGACCATTTAGAAATACATAGAAAGACAATATACAAGACAATATCGGATGTTTTGATTGATTGAGAGCCAAATGTTACAACCAAGATGGTATCTTTTGCGTATTAATGTTTTTTATTGAAAAACGTTCATAAACAATTGTACATGGACAATGTTAGCACAGTAACTGATTTGCGAAGATCAAAGTAAAAAGTTTTAAGGCTGTAAATTCTTCTCATGCTAACAAGGAAGGGACCTTTTTTGTCCATTTGTTAGTGGAAAGCTTCTGCGTCATCTTCCAAAAATACATTTATGACAAGACTTCAAGCTCAGCCTTGTTCTTGACTTGTTCTTAATTTTCCACCAAATTTCAGGCTCGTTTTCTTATAAAATTGTTCTTATACAGAGTGTAAGTTGGATTATCTATTTAGGAGAGAAACTACTCATGTGATATTGACTATACACCTTTTCATAACAAACATGTCTACTAGAAACAGAAGTTCAGAAACATATTATCAACATGGCAAGCTCACCTCCAAACGTTAACTCCAAAATGTTTCTACAAGAAATTGTTGATCAAATTGGAAATAAAGTAAAAACAACATCCAATTCACACTTCACAAAACCGGAACATCCTATTTCTCGTATCATAGTAGCGAAATATGGGTTGTTATTATTATAAGTTTCAAAAATTTTAAAAATATTTAAGAATGATATGAGGGTGGAACTGAAAAAACTTTAAGAAACATCCAGGCTGATAAAAAACGTGCAGTAATTAAAGATGGTGAAACTTGTTAACATCATTTCTTCTAGCTATAAAAAAAATAATTACTTTGAATTTCATGGAGCTGATACTTCATTGGTCTGTTACGTCATTGGCTATAGCTTGGATTGATTCACTGGTGAGAAATTAACTGGAAATTGACTCTCTACACTTTGGGCAATTTGTGATCTCATAAATCACTGACATGAATCCAATGGCGCTGCAATGAGAAGTTCTTTGTAGAAAAGAAGATAATATACTAGAATGGAATAGAATAAGCTTCCAAATGAACTAAATTTAGTGATCAAAGAAAACTAGGCTAAAAAAGTAATGAAAATAAACGTATAATCGCATAGATCATTTGAGATAATATATCATATATATATATATATATATATATATATATATATATATATATATATATATATATA